>PITA01009670.1:0-18750 GCA_004023965.1 Spilogale gracilis | reverse complement strand
GTAAGAATAAGAGAACAAGAAAGTAGTGGGGGTCAAGAGAAAGTTGTTTTACATAGGATGACCTGAGAAGGTAACATTTCAGTAAAGTCATAAAGGGAATTTGGAGTGAATCATGAGACTATCTCTTTCCAGGCAGAGACAGTAGTCTGCTTATGTTTACCAAATTTGAGGATTTGTGGCAGACCAGTAGGGTAAAGTGAACTAAGTGAAGGGGGGAGTGATAAGAAGTAAGGCTGGGAGCGGGGAACACACGTAGAGAGATCATGGGGGTCCTTACAAAGCATTGTAGGTCTGAAGTCTCTAGTATTATATCTTAATTGCTCTGACAGCTGTTAACAAGTATGTGGGGGAGGTTTTCAAAGGGGAATGGGAGTGTATTGTGTTTATATTGCTAAAATTTGCACTAAATAAATAAAATAGAATACTAAGAAAAATAGTTTATGTTTTACTCACATATTGACCCTGGTTCACACTTTACTAGGCATTCAACATAATGTAACAGCTCCTTCTGTTAAAGAAAAACAATCCCCCAAAGCACTGGAAAAAGTATTTAAGCCACAAGTGAGTCCCTCTGTGTTTCCTGAGACATCGATTTCTCCTGCCAACATGTCACAAGGTACCCCACTCAACTCGACCTCACAGACAGTGGCCCAAGTAAGTTCCCCTGTAGCTTTAAAATGTTTTCATGTAAGGAGTTGTTGTGATGACCAAACCTTTTTTTAAGTTGGTATGAAAATCCATCTTCAGCTTACCACAGTCAATCTTTTTGTCTCTGTGCATTTTGTAACAGAGACCTAGGATGTGAACCAAATTTTAGAGATTTCTTACAGAATTTGAACTGGCTTACTCTATTTTTAGTGTTACTATCAGTTGCCCAACTATCCATTTTGTGTATATAACTTCTATTGGGTCGAAAATTTAAAATTGGTATACCATAGCTGATTTCAGGTATTCAGAAACTTGTTTTTGTATAACTATGACTTATTTTTCTGTATATCTTTCATTTAGGTTTACACAAGACAATTCTTTGGATATTAGGAAGAAAATACTTGAACTATTTACCTATAAAAGAGAAATTAACCTTTACTGATATTTAATATATGGAAGACTTGGTGCTCTTAAGTTTGAAAACTTGCTCTGAATGTCCCCTTAATTGTCGTTTTTGTTGTTGAATTGTTCCAGGTTACAAGGGGTGTGAAAAGGAAAGCAGATACCACAACTCCTACAGCTTCAGTAGTTAAAGCAAGTGGAGAATCTTCCCCAACGCTTGCAGAAAAAAAATCATTGAAAATGCCACCTATAAAAGAAAATGTGCTGAAGACTGTTTTGCCAGATTCTCAGCAACAATATAAAGTTGTAAAGAATGTTAAAGTGACCGAACAGTTAAGGCACTGTAGTGAGATTCTTAAAGAAATGCTTGCAAAGAAACACTTGTCCTATGCGTGGCCCTTTTATAACCCTGTTGATGTTAATGCTTTGGGGCTCCATAACTACTATGATATTGTAAAAAATCCAATGGATCTTGGAACTATTAAGGTAAATTTTGTCTTACTAGAAGAAACTTCTTGAGTATAAAAGTAATCTTGCCTCAGTCTAAAAAGTTGTTTTAATTCAGAAAAAGATAAAGAAGAGAATTAAAACCATTAGTAGATTATATCACCTGAATAAACATGGGAAAAATTTTAAACATCTTTCTTTTTCTTCAGTTTTCTTCAATTGTTTTTTGCCACAGTGTTTGAGTTATAGTATGTAATATAACTCTGTACCCTGAATTTTCACTTACTATGTTGTAGACATTTTCTCATTATATATTCAAGATTTTTTTTTTAATAATTGCATGATTCTGATGCAGTTTTTTGGAGGGAAATAAGATATTGGTAGAGTTTCCAACCCTTCTCAAAATTTTTTGGGGGGGAGTCTTCTGCTGGCTTGGTCACTTTTTATAAATTACTAATTTTTTAGATTTGATTTTCAACTAAACTACCCCCAGCATGGGGCTTGAACCCATGACCCCAAGATCAAAAGTCACAAGCTCTGGGGTGCCTGGATTAAGCATCTGCCTTCACCTCAGGTCATGATCCCCAAGTCCTCGGATTGAGCCCCGCATCGGGCTCCCTGCTCAGTGGGAAGCTTATTTTTCCCCTCTCTCACTCTGTTTGTGTTCCCTCTGTAACTGTGTTTCTATCACATAAAATCTTAAAAAGGGGGGGGGGCAGGTCACATGCTCTACTGACTGAATCAGCCAAACATGCCTTAATTTTTAATTGAAGTATAGTTGACATACAATGTTATATAATTAAGGTGTACAGCACAATGATTTGACAGTTCTATACTTTATGCAGTACTCACCATGAAAGTATAGTTACCATCCATCACCATAACAATGTTATTACAATATTATTGATTATATTCTCTGTTCTATACTTTTCATCCCCATGGCTTCTTTATTTTGTAAGTGGAAGTTTGTACCTCTTAATCACCTTTACCTATTTCTTTTTTTTTTTTTAAGATTTTATTTATTTATTTGACAGAAACACAGTGAGAGAGGGAAAACAAGCAAGGGGAGTGAGAGAGGGAGAAGCAGGCTTCCCGCCGAGCAGGCAGCCCAATGCGGGGCTCAATCCCGGGTCTCCAGGATCATGACCTGAGCCGAAGGCAGTGGCTTAACCAACTGAGCCACCCAGGCGGCCCCACCTTTACCTATTTCATTCATCCCTCTCTCCCCAACTTGCAACCATCAGTTTGTTCTCAGCACTTACGAGACTGTTTCTATGTGTATGTGTGTTTGGTTTTTTTAAAAATTCCATATACAAGTGAGATGATAATGGTATTTATCTTCCTCTGTCTTCACTTAGCATAAATACCCTATAGGTCAATCCATGTTGTTGCAGAGGACAAGATCTCACCATTTTTTATGGCTAAGTAATATTCCGTGTGTGTGTGTGTGTGTGTGTGTGTGAGAGAGAGAGAGACAGAGACAGAGACAGAGACAGAGAGAAAGAGAGACATCTTCTTTATCCATTCATCTGTTGATGGACTCTGAGGTTGCTTCTGTACCTTGGATATTGTAAATAATACTGCTATAAACCGGTGTACAGATTTCTTTTGAATTAGTGTTTTTGTTTTCTTACATGAGATATTTATATATCTTGGGTATTAACCCTTTATCAGATATATCATCTGCACATCTCTTCTCCAATTAGTTGGTTGCCTTTTTGTTTTATGATGTTCCTCACTGTTGCTTTTGTTTCCCTGGCCTGAGGGGAAACATCCAGAAAAATGTTGCTAAGGCCCATGTTCAAGAGATTACTACTTGTATTTTCTTCTAGTTTTATGGTTTTTATGTTTTATTTAGGTCTGTAGTCCATTTTGAATTTATTTTTATGTATAGTATAAGAAGGTGGTTCAATTCTCATTCTTCTGCACTTAACTGGATTTTGCAGCAACATTTGAAGAGACTGTCTGTTCTTCATTGTATATTCTTGCCTCCTTTGTCATAGATTAATTGGCCATAAACATGTTTTTATATTTCTTTCTGTCCCATTCTCCTGTCCTGTTCTACTGATGTATGGGTCTGTTTTGTGCCGGTACCACACTGTTTTGATTACTGTAGATTTGTAATATATCTTGAAATCTGCGATTGCAAATCTCTGGTTATGTTAAGATTGCTTTGGCAGTTCAAGTTATTTGTGGTTCCTTAAAAATTTTAGGATTATTTGTTCCAGATCTGAGAACTTCCATTGGCATTTTCATAGGGATTGCATTAAATCTGTAGATTGCTTTGGGTGATATGGACATTTTAACTGTTCTTCCAGTTCGTGAGCATGGTTTGTTTTTCCATTTATGTCTTTACTTTCTTTCATCAGTGTGTTATAATTTTCAGAATACAGATCTTTTACTCTCCTGGATAGATTCATTCCTAGATTTTTTTTTTTGGTTTTGCTTATGGATGCAGTTATAAATGCTATTTTCTTATTCTTTCTGCTACTTTGTTATTAGTGTGTAGATGCAGCATATTTCTGTATATTAATTTTATATCCTGCAACTTTACTGAATTCATTTATTCTGATAGTTCATTGATAGAGTTTTTAGGGTTTTCTATATACAGTATCATGTCATCTATAAATAGTGACAGTTTTACTTTTTCCCTACCACTTTAGGTGCCTTTTACTTCTTTTTCTTATCTGATTGCTGCAGCTAGGATTTTTAGTACTATGTTGAATAACGGTGATGAGAGTTGGACATCCTTGTTCTTGGTCTTAGAAGAAAAGCTTTCAGTTTTTCACCGTTGAATATGTTGTTAGCTGTGCGTTTTTCATGTATGGCCTTTATTGTATTGAGGTATGTTCCATTTAAACCCACACTGTTGAGAATGTTATCATGAACAGATTTGAATTTTGTCAGATGTTTTTCTGCATTTATTGAGATGACTGTAAGGCTTTTATCCTTCATTTTATTCATGTATTATATCCCATTGATTTATTTGCAGGTATTGAATCATCCTTAACATTCCTGGGATAAATCCCACTTGATTATGGTGAAAGAATTTTGCAAATATTTTGTTGAGGATTTTTGCATCTATGTTATCAGGGATATTGACTTGTAATTTTTTTTCTTGTAGTGTCTTTATTGTTTTGGTATCAGGGGGGTGATGCTGGCCTCATAGAAGGAATTTGGAAGTTTTTCTTCCTTTTTTATTTTTTTGAATAGTTTAAGGCAGTTAGGTATTAACTCTTTAGATGTTCGGTAGGATTCCCAACATCTGTTTCTTGGGAGTTTTTGATCACTGATTCAGTTCCATGACTAGGATTTGATCTGTTCGGATTTTCTCTGTCATCATGGCTTAGTCTTGGAAGATTGTTTCTGGGAACATATGCATTTCCTCTAGGTTATCTTAATTTGTTGTCCTATTGGTTTTTTTTTTTGTAATAGTTTCATCCTTTGTATTTCTAGGGATTGGTCGCTTCTTCTTTTTAATTTCTGATTTTGAGTCCTCTATTTTTTTGATGTATCTGGGTAAAGATTTAACAATCTTGTCTTATTTTTTTAAAAGGATTGGCTCTTGGTTTCATTTGTCTTTTCTATTGTTTTTTTAGTCTGTTTATTTCAGCTCTGATTTTAGTATTTCCTTCCTGTTACCAATTCTGTTCAATTTTAAATGTCTTCATTTTGAGGAAAATTTTAATAAAATCTTTTATTTAAATGTTCAAGGTTGGTTTAAGAAATTTATCTTTTCATTGCTTTCCTAGCATCATATTTGTCCAAGATTATCTAAAAATGTACTGTTTTCCTCCTGTTGTGATTTTGTTCCTGTTTTTTTTTTTTTTTTTTTTTTTTTTTTTTTTTTTTTTTTTTTTTTTTTTTTTTTTTTTTTTTTTTTTTTTTTTTTTTTTTTTTTTTTTTTTTTTTTTTTTTTTTTTTTTTTTTTTTTTTTTTTTTACCTTGGAATATCCATCCTCTTTACCTGTACTTGTCAGAATTCATTGGGTATTTTCAAAGTTGAAAAACAAAACAAATATAGCACGATTTTAACATTTGTCAAATTTGGTATCGTGTTTGCTATAACCTGTGTTCTTCTGTATATTTCAACTATTTCATCATATAAATAATTAATGTAAATGCGAAAATGGTTATTGAACTTTGTTGTTTGTGACTCCTATAATTTTTCCTTAATTTAGGGGAAAATGGACAACCAAGAATATAAAGATGCATATGAATTTGCTGCAGATGTTAGATTAATGTTCATGAATTGCTACAAATACAATCCTCCAGATCATGAAGTAGTGACAATGGCAAGAATGCTCCAGGTAAGTTGATAGGTGTGCTCTGAAAGTGAGTTTTCTCTGACCATAGTTTAGAAATTTTATTTTTTAAAAAGATTTTATTTATTTGAGAGAGCAAAAGTGAGAGAGATCACAGAGGGAGAGGGAGAAGCAGACCCACCTCCAAGCAGAGAGCCCGATCCAGGGCTTGATCCCAGGACCCTGAGATCATGACCTGAGCTGAAGGCAGACACCTAACTTACTGAGCCACCCAGGTGCCCCTAGTTTGGAAATTTTAGAACCATAACTCAAAAAATAAAGAATGACCCATTTCCCAGATATAAAGCACAATTTATTAATTAAATTGACTCTTAAAATGTGGGGGTTGTTTTTTGAGGTATAGTACATTAGCAATATTTTTTTAAGATTTTATTTATTTGACATAGATGCAGCGAGAGAAGGAACACAAGCGGGGGAGTGGGAGAGAAAGAAGCACCCGATGTGGGGCTCGATCCCAGGACCCTGGGATCATGACCTGAGCTGAAGACAGACTTAACGACTGAGCCACCCAGGTGCCCCAGTAGCAGATCTTTTAAGCTACATTATACATAAAGGATATGGGGAGAATATTAATGAAGAGGGGATAGTAGATATCTAAATTAGGATTGACTAGAGCCCATGTTCCCCTGAAGATAAAGTTCTAGGACTTTTTTTTCTTTTTAAAGATTTTATTTATTTATTTGACAGAGACAGATCACAAGTAGGCAGAGAGGCAGGCAGAGAGAGGAGGAAGCAGGCTCTCTGCTGAGCAGAGAGCCCGATGCGGGCCTCGATCCCAGGATCCTGAGATATGACCTGAGTCAAAGGCAGAGGCTTAGCCCACTGAGCCACCCAGGCGCCCAAGCTCTAGGACTTTTGAGTGGAATGTAGTAGAGTGTGAGGTAGAGGAGTGATGTATCAACCACAAGGCAGGAGATCCTTGAAAGAAGGTCCTCTATATAACTTGAGAGGTCTATCTTACATGGAAGAGAAGAGAAAAGTTCTAAGGTTGGCAAGCAAGGAAGCATGAGTCTTATGTTGGTAAGGTTTTATAGAGATAAAATGGACATATAACATTGTATAAAGTTTAAGGTATATAATGATTTGATGTATATATTATGTAATGATTACGCCAAGGAAAAAATAGCATCATCAAAATATGACACTTGTTGAAGGATGTTATTGCTGTATTAAGTTGGAAATACAGAAAATCATTATATAGTCTAATTTTTCATTATAGGATGTTTTTGAAATGCATTTTGCAAAAATCCCAGATGAACCTGTTGAGAGTATGCCTATCTGCTACATCAAAACAGATACCACAAAAATCCTTGGTAAAGAAAGCAGTAGTGAAGTTTCCTCTGAAGATAACTCTTCTGGTGATTCTGAAGATGAACGAGTTCAACGTCTTGCAAAGCTTCAGGAACAGGTATTGTATTGATAAAAGTTTTTGTATTTTTGGGTGCCTGGGTGCCTCAGTGGGTTAAGCCTCTGCCTTTGGCTCAGGTCATGATCTCAGGGTCCTGGGATCAAGTCCCACATCAGGCTCCCTGCTCAGCGGGGATCCTACTTCCCCCTCCCTCTCTGCTTCCCTCTCTGCCTACTTGTGATCTCCCTATCTCTCTCTGTCAAATAAATAAATAAAATCTTTTTAAAAAGTTTGTATTTTTATGAGCTGTTGCTGCAGATCTCTCATAAAATCATTTTTGTAGATTAAAAGATGTTACATTCAGATCACTTAGTAGCTGTGGCTTTATTTACTTCTTGGCACGTTTGTAATGAAGTCTTTCTTATCCAAAGATCTGTGTATCTTAAAATTCTTTTATCTTTCTAACCACAAGAAGTTTATTCTTACTGAAATGATGTATATGCCATAATCCAGGATATTTTTTTTAATTTTTTTTAAAGATTTTATTTATTTATTTGACAGAGAGAAACACAGTTTCAGAGAGGGAACACAAGCAGGGGTAGTGAGAGAGGGAGAAGCAGGCTTCCTGCTGAGCAGGGAGCCCCATGTGGGGCTCGATCCCGGGTCTCTAGGATTATGACCTGAGCCGAAGGCAGTTGCCTAACTAACTGAACCACTCAGGCGCCCCCATAATCCAGGATATTTTATGGATGAGTTTTTGTTCAACATTGCTACCTTTTGTAATAAAATGTTAATCTGCTCCTAGCTCAAGCCTGAAAAAGAAATAATTTGAAAGTTGAAATCACCTGGAAATATTAATTTTCATGGTCTGTTTTTAGGTGAATATCTGTTTATGTGTTGAGCACAGGATAGTATTTATGATTTAATGTATGCCCTTCAAAATAATGAATTTGTGGAATGAAATAAGAACTTGAAGGAAACGTAATATGAAATGAATTTCAAAAGGATAGGCTTCACTTTTGAGTGCTTTCATTTTTTCCAAATATGTTTAATTATTTAGAGCCATGAATATTTAAAGAATTTTTTTCTTTATTAGCTGAAAGCTGTTCATCAGCAGCTACAGGTTCTCTCCCAAGTACCTTTCCGTAAGCTAAAGAAAAAGAATAAGTCTAAAAGGGAAAAGAAGAAAGAAAAGGCTAATAGCAGAGATGAAAATCCAAGAAAAAAGTTGAAACAAGTGAAATTAAAGGAAAAGTCCAAAAGCTAGTAAGTATCTTTTATGATGACTTATTCATATAATAGTATTATCTAACATAAATCTGACTAAATATAATTTTTGTTTAGTCAGCCAAAGAAGAGGAAACAACAGACATTTTCTCTGAAACCTGAAGATGAGGATAATGCTAAGCCTATGAACTATGATGAGAAAAGGCAGTTAAGCTTGGATATAAACAAACTTCCTGGAGATAAACTTGGGCGAGTCGTTCATATAATACAGTCAAGAGAGCCTTCTCTGAGAAATTCCAACCCTGATGAGATAGAGATAGACTTTGAAACACTGAAAGCATCAACACTGAGAGAACTGGAAAAGTATGTTGCGGCATGTCTAAGAAAAAGACCATTAAAACCTCAGGGTATGTATTTCTGTCAGTAGAAATCAGTCTGGTATTTGTGTTAGTTTTTGGTAATACTTTTTTCCCCTTTTAAACCACATAGGTAAGAAAATAACGAAGTCCAAAGACGAATTTCATTCACAGAAAAAACAGGAGTTGGAAAAGCGGTTACTAGATGTCAATAATCAGTTAAAGTCTAGAAAATGTCAAACAAAACGTAGGTGGCAGTTTTTTATATGTTTGCTTGTTTGTTTTTAAAAAGGGGGCAGGTTTTTTAAGATATTTAATTCTACTGGCATGGTAATGTGTTTCCCTGTTGTGTAGCTGAGAAAATTCAGTTGGCCGAGGCTGTTGGAAGTGGTTCCCGATTGAGTGAAAGCAGCAGTAGCAGCAGTAGCAGCTCATCGGAGACTGAAAGCAGCAGCAGCGATTCAAGCTCCTCAGGCAGCAGTGATTCCGAATCAGGTTAGCTGGCCCCTTAAGTCTCCGTCTGTTTGTGGGAACATTTTTTCTTGTATTATTGGGACTTATATTTTTAAGAAATGTTTGTCACTTAGGCAAAACCTGTGGTTTGGATGCCTCACTTATTATTTAATTGCATGTTGACATTCTTACTATTTTCTTTAAAAGAGATACTGTATAAAATGAAACTTCCTATTATATGTATAAGACTTACAGGTTTGTAATGTTGAAAAGAAGTTTATTAAAGGTGGGAGATAGTTTCTTACTATATCTAATACCACTTCTTAATATTAGAAAATAGCAATAAAATTCCAGTCTTCACTTTTTATAAAAGAAAAGCTTATTGGAGGACATCTTTCACTAAATTCTCCAAGATATATCAGACCACTCTAATGTTGCAAAGTATGTCCTGTTGTGACAATATATTCTAAATTGAGTAATCACTTTGAATTAAGAAACCAGTCACTGCAGAAAATGTTTAAAGCAGAATTTTATTCACTTTTGAGTTTTCTTCACCAATAGAATATTATCTTCCATTTATAGAAAAATGTACACAAAATTGAGATTTTCAATTATGCTAAAGTACTATATTACCTTGGGTAGTTTATCATCAACTGTATCAAGCTTAATTCAGTCATGCTTTCTTTGAGCTCTTTCGTTGATGGTTATGTAGTTGACAAGTAATCACTGCCCCAAGGATACTATGACTTGGCAGTGGCATCCCATTATTGTCCACGAAAGGCACTTTCAGAATATAGGGCACTTTTATGCCTAAAATGTTGCTTTATTTTAAATGAGATTTTTTTTTTTGGGTCATGAAATTTAGTTCTCTTTTAAAAGAATATCCTATACAGAACATTGTCACATCAGGGATTCTTAATAATTTGTAAGAATATCCCTCTTATTTCAGTCTGATAGTAAGGGTCAGCTGGCTTGCGGTACATTCTGTTTCTCTTCTGGTTCACTTTAGTTTGCATTTATGTGGTGCTAATTGCTGCATTTTGTTTTTAAATTTCTAAAGTATATGGTGGTAAACATTTTTGTTAGAATAAAAAACTTTTACTTTCATTGGAATTTGTCATAGTAAATTTTTAAATTATTTTTGGGCTCTGATTATACATTATTTCATTATATTTGACTTTAAAGCGTAAAACAACGCTGGGAAAGTATTTGAAATTGTAATTAGCATTTGTAATTTCATCTAATAAAGCATTTGTGGCCTAATAAGTTAGAGCACTTTGTCTTTTATTTGTATGATAAAACTGAGTTATCCAACTATATATTGGCTACTGATCAATAAATGCCTTGAGCATTAGTGGAAAAGTACTATATACAGAGTGCTTCAATAAAGGTATTCAAAAATACCTTAATTTTAATTTGACTTATCGATTTCTGATAGATTCTTCCAATACATTTCTTGAAGGAAAGATGTTTATCATCCACGATGTGTTCTTAAAGTGACATAATATATATGTTTTCCTAACTTTCTAGTGGAATATCTTGGCCTCCGATTTGCAGGGTTTTTTTAACACATTTGTGTTGAATTTTTATTTTATGACATTCTTTTTTTTTAATGCCATCTTTTTCAATACTGGGCTGTTTTTGAAAACACTTAAAATCAAAGCAACACGTTTTTAAATTTCAACTTATGGATAATACATAGTTTTATGAAACTAAGGTCAGCTTGTCTTCTAACATGATGATTTGAGTTAGCATTTTTCTTTGAAATTTCTGTTTTATAAATGTGGAAACTACTTGATTCAAGAAACACTATATGTACAATGTGCAATTATAAATTGCAAACACAATACCTACCTTAAGTGAACATTAAGTTCTGTTTGAGTTTTTTGTTGTTGTTGTCTATTTTGTTTAGCAAAATAAATTAATAAGTGAAGCAATATGACCTTTGTCCTAAATATTAATTTAATTGTATGCATTAAACTACTGTAAGGCTCTTAATTTTTAGTGTGTGATCTAAGAACATTTTTTATTTGAACAACAAAAACCCTAAATAAAAGGACTGTAAATTATGAAAAATAATTTGCTGACCATATCAATAGCAATACTGAAGTAAAAATAAGTAAAGCATCTACCATTCTTAATCATGTACATGATAGTCTCAAGGAGCAGATGACAAATCCCAAGCATGTATAAGTCTCAGTGTTGAGGGAAATGGAATTACTTACTGAGAAAATACAATTTGTGAAAATTAGGAATATTAGGGAAAAAATCAGTTATATAAGTAAAAATTAACTGAAAAAATGCATAAGATTTTGTAGCATTAGAGTTTATTATGATTCGCCCAGAGCTGAAACTTTCGGCTGGAATATCTTCATTACCATAACTCCGGTTAATAAGACTTTTCATTATTCAAGATAGGCGATATATAAGAATATAAATTCATTTCTTCAAAGTGTTAATAGAGGAAATTTTTCTGAATGCTTTTGTGAGAGATTCTTTCCTTATAGAAGGATATTGATCTTTAGCAATTTCTTCTTAATCTGTTTTTTAACACCTGCCTTTTGGACTTTTTATAGCAGCTTGACTCTATGCAGTTTTCTTAACCAAGTCATAATCTTTTGTAATTTTGGTTATCAAGGACAGAGCTCTACATTAACTTTTCTTAGTTCCTGAAAATTATTGACTCATTTATTTCTTCAGTTATCCTCTGTTGTGATTTGGTCTGTCCTTACTGCAGTAGCATTCTGTTCAGGTGTGTGAAATGGGTGTGCAAAATGTTTAACAGTTATTATCTGTGAAAAACATTTAAGTATTGTAAATTGTGTTATAATTGTTTATTATACATTATTTAAATGGTTATCTTCTATATTCGCAAACCTTATTTTATGCACTCTTGAAAAATAGACTCAGTTCTCCATTTTTAAATAGGATTAATTAAAGGCAGAGCTATGATTTCCAAGGAAAGTTTGATTTAAAAATTCTTTAACATTTCAAAATTTCAAACACAATATTAAATCCATTCCAAAATAGAATTGGAACAAAATCCTCAAATCTTTGAAAAATATAGATGAGCTATTTGTGGGGTAGAAGCAGTACTTAATTGCAGATATGTTGTAATTTGGTTTTATATTTTAAATTATTTTCTTGACCAGCAACAGTATATGGAAATTGTCATGTGCCAGTTAGTCAAGAATAGTTATTAAACATTGGTGTAAATATAAAACTTTCCTAAATTATTTTTCATAATCATCAAAATATCATCAAATGTCAGATCAAAGATGTTAATGAGGTTTGATAATAAAGTGAATTCCAGGGGCGCCTGGGTGGCTCAGTTGGTTAAGCGACTGCCTTCGGCTCAGGTCATGATCCTGGAGACCTGGGAACGAGTCCCACATCGGGCTCCCTGCTCGGCGGGAAGCCTGCTTCTCCCTCTCTCACTCCCGCTGCTTGTGTTCCCTCTCTGGCTGTGTTTCTCTCTGTCAAATAAACAAAATCTGTTAATAAATAAATAAATAAGTAAGTAAGTAAGTAAGTAAATAATAAAGTGAATTCCAGATGCTTATGTGCTGTTAGCTGGGCTCTGCCAGTGTGTACACATAACCTATTGAGAGTTTTCTAATGTTCAACAACTTTGGCTATCTTGAATGTTATAATAGGGATGAGTATAGGAATATATTCAATCGTGTGGTCAGTATTTCTGAGAAACAGTTGGGAACAGCTCATTGGTAGTAGTGCTTTTATAGAAATCTTGTTGGAAATAACTTTAGGAACGGTCTAAATGTAAGCTCAAATACTCGATTAGTGTAGAATAGAATATTTTTCAGGAATGTTTATCATTTCAATTGTTTACTACTTACAAAGAAAACTCAGTGGTTATGGTACCAGTTCTTTACCTCATTAAGACAAAGTGAATTTGTCACTTCATTTGTTAGACTTTTTGCTTTTGTTGGCTTTAGGTAATTTTAGAGAATTAAAATTCCATTATTCAATATGGGAGATAAGAATGTAAGTTCATTTCTGATCTTTAACAGTTTTTTAAAAATCTTGGTCGTGGTGACTTACAAACAGGACTAAAACAGCTTCTCTTTTTAGTTCTCTACAACCTGGGTTTTCTGTAGAAATGACAAGGATATGATTTTTTTTTATGCATGGAAAAAAGAACAAAAGGACTTGGTTCAAGTCTGGATTTTGTTTTACCTCTTTAGGAGGAGGATTGTTTAGTGAATGTAGGAAGTGCAAAATGACAGTTTGGGAATAATCTTTGCCATTTAAGGGAAATGATCAGAGTTTATCATTCAAATTTTTAAAACTTTATGACTTTTTCATCAAAGACCCAGGCTCAATTAAAAACTTAAATATTTTGAGGTCCATACTTGACCCTTTGAGTCTTCCAAATTAATGATGAATTTTGTCTTGCGCATTTAAACATTTTCTGTTCAAAATGGGTCTTCTTGAATAAGCAGTATGTCTAGAGTAGTGTTTTCTCAGTACATTAGAATCGCCTGTAAAACTTTTAAAATAGTATCCAAACCTGAATCGAATGGAGAATGGGGCCAGGTATATTGATGTTAGAAGTACCTCAGGTGTATTTAATGTGCTGACACGTTTGAGATTCGTTGGTGTAGGGTTTTCTCCTTTTGATTCCATTCTTAACTCTAGTTAGGATGACTTTGGTAAAGGAACTGCAGTTTATAATGGGGGGGAGACCCTGGGGCACCTGGGTGGCTCACTCATTTAAGTGTTGTGCCCTGGGTTGAGGTCATGATCCCAGGGTCCTGGGATGGAGCCTGCATCTGGCTCCCTGCTTATCAGGGGTCTCTCTTTCTCCTCCACCCCCACTCATGCTCTCTCCATCTCAGTCTCTATCAAATAAATAAATAGGGGCACCTGGGTAGCTCAGTCCTTAAGTGTCTGCCTTCAGCTCAGGTCATGATCCCGGAGTCCCAGGATAGAGCCCTGCATCAGGCTCCCTGCCCGGCCGGTAGCCTGCTTCTCCTTCTCTCACTCCCCCTGCTTGTGTTCCCTTCTTGCTGTGTTTCTCTCTGTCAAATAAATAAAATCTTTAAAAAATAAATTAAATAAATAAATAAAATATTTTCAAAAATAATTGGGTGGTTCTTCTATATTAAAATAAATACTAAACACTTCATTGAAAATTGCCAAGCAGTCTTTAAAGGAATCAAATTTTTTTAGTTCAAAAACAAATTGCTTGATTTTTTTTTTTTAATCAGTAAAACACATCTTTGATGGTAATTTTGGGCTAATCATTTAACATATCTGGACATTCTTTCTTATAAAATATGGTAGTAGAACTCAGGAGAGATCTAATTACTGTTCTAAACCCTGTACTACATAACAGAAGTATGATTTATTTTTCTAATTTAAAAATTTTTGGTAATTTTATCTGCTGATATGGTATAACATTCTGGTTTTGCACTATGGTATTATATTCACATTCAACTTACTACATTTTTTAGTCCATACTATCTTGCTGATAATATTTGCTATCTCTGGAGCATTTATCTCAGTGCTTTGATAGGTGATGGGTATTAAACCAATTCTTGAAGCAAATATTTGATTCTAGCTCTCTTTTTTTTGTAATTTGATGGTTAAATTTTTTTCCTTAGTTTAAAAACTTTCCAATCAAAGTTTTATATTGAGGTTTAGGATGTGAAAGTAGAACACATTACATAACATGCATAATATACATTTGTTTAGTAGTTTACATATATTATCCGATTTGATCTTCTTAAGGTAGGTTTGCATATTATCATAGTTCCCTGGAGAATCAGTTGACAGTATATACATTACCACTATACTGCTCAATTTCATTAATATTTTCAAGACCTGGGGTTTCTTCACTAATTGAAATGATATATATATATTTTAATATTTTATGTATTTATTTGACAGAGAGAAACTCAACGAGAGAGGGAACACAAGCGAGGAGAGGTTAGAGAGGGAGCCCGAGGGTGGGGCTCGATCTCGGGACTCCAGGATCATGACCTAAGCCAAAGGCAGACGCCCAACGCCTAAGCCACCCAGGCACCCCAATTGAAATGATATCTTAAGTTGGTAGTGAAAATGTGTATGCTGGTCTTTTAATTGCAAATTTCAGGAACTCATAAATAAGCAGAAATAAACAATTTTACTTTACTACATTCCTGGAGAGTCAATTATGTTAAGAGTAGAATGAGAGGGGCGCCTGGGTGCCTCAGTTGGTTAAGCGACTGCCTTTGGCTCAGGTCATGATCCCAGAGACCCAGGATTGAGCCCCACATCGGGCTTCCTGCTCGGCAGGAAGCCTGCTTCTCCCTCTCTCACTCCCCCTGCTTGTGTTCCCTCTCTCACTATGTTTCTCTCTGTCCAATAAATAAATAAAATCTTTAAAAAAAAAAGTAGAATGAGAACCAAAATACTGAATTTTAGTCTGTCATTATTCATCTATCCATAGGCTGTAAGACTTTTGAAACATACTATATTGGGTGGTTTTGACTTTTTTTAAATTGCAGTATGAGTTACATATGATTGTCTGTTGGTTTCAGGTATAAACATAGTGTTCAACATTTGTGTACCTTGCAAAATAATAATTATAGTAAATCCAGTTTACCTTTCTAGTTTTTTCAATTAAAAATTATTGGATGCCTTTTGTTAGTGTCTTCAAACTTGGAGATTATAAATAATATATAATTTATAATATATAATAATTTATAATAAATTCTGAGCTTTATTTTTATATATCAGAAAACTAATGCCCTTGAATTTTTTTAGTATAACACTAATGTGGTATATCATATTTTACTTTGTTTATACTTAAGAATTTATATAAATCATAAATAATATAGTTTACCTACATATTTGAATAGTTAAGATGTGTAGATGTGCATATAGTATATAATCATATTAATGAAGTCTGTTTTTTTTTGTTCAAAGCTGAAACCATAATTTATCCCCTAAAAGTGAAAGCTCCTTGGATCTATAGCCTCAGTCTTTACTCTCTGTATTCTTCCCTTCCACCTGACCCCCAACACTTAAATAATACTTAGAGGAGTGACATTAAGATGGTTCTTGTCATTTCAAATACTTGAATTCTTTAAATTAAAGCACTTAATTGAGTGGCATTTAGCAGTTTTAACAATGTCCAGCATCAAACATTTTAGGAGAGGAAAGAACAGTAACACATCCAGTGGAAACTGATGGCATTTCAGGAGGCAGAAGGTAATTATTAAAATTAGAATGTTTTAAGTTTGAATAAGATTTGATGTTAACCAGCTATGGTGCCCTGGAGCCTAAGGCAAAATAATGCTCAGGTGGCTCGTGAATGACGACCTGGAAAGATGGGTCAAGGCATTAATTGCCAGTTTGGTGCTTTACCACATTGACCTAGGCTTATGATTGGGGAGGAAAGCATCAGAATCAATTGTAAGATAAAGAAAGAGGAACCTACGAACACCATGTCAGAGATCTTTTTTTATATCTATCCTACCACTAGTGTCCGCTGTAAAGGTATTTCTAAAGGTAAAGAAGGTAGTGTAAAAACCATTTGTTGCTACGTAGTTGAGGTTGTCAAATAGCTAGAAAGTAAATAAAGGATTATATGAGGTGCTTAGTGAGCAGAGCAGACTTGGCCATGAAATCAAATAGCTTCACTTTTCATAAAAGACTCAGATAAGTGACATACCCTTCTCTTATAGTAAATTCTTAATTATTTAATTAAGTCCCTTATGGCTCTACTTATGGCTAATTGGTAAAAGATTTTACCATAATTCATCCTACTTATTTAAAATCTTATCTGTGTTGTAACTTGTTCCTTTTAAAACTATTATTCAAACTCTTTACTATGCTGTTCTTTTTGCCTAAATAATCCAAATTGAAATTTGTGGGTGGCTATTTATTCCATTATGTGGAAAAGAAAATATCCCTTTTAAAAAGGAAATACCCCTTTAGAATTTTGACTGATTCAAAGGTCAAAAACCTGGTAATTATAAGGATTTCTTGATTTAAGAAGTTGGTATTAAAGGTATTTTCTTGAAATGATCATTTTATTTCTTACATGAAAATCATTTATAATTTAAATGGTAAGTTTTAGGCTGGCATATACTGAAATATTTCTTTATATACATTTGCAGAAATGTTTCCTAAATTTACTGGAGTAAAACAGAATGATTCTCCTAAAGAACAAGTAAAGGTAGGTTAATTCTCCATTTTTTACCTTAGAATTTTAAAATGTATGCTATGACTCACTGGTATAGTAATAAATTCTTTAAAATTTGTTTTGATTTGGGCACCTGGGTGGCTCAGTTGGTTGGGCATCTGCCTTTGGATCAGACCATGATCCCAGAGTCCCAGGATTGAGACCCCTATTCCCCATCAGGAAGTCTGCTTCTCCCTCTCCCTCTGCTCCTCTCCCTGCTGATGCTCTCTCACTCACTCTCTAAAATAAAATAAATAAAATAAAATAAAATAATAAAATAGAATAAAATAGAAAATAAAATAATAAAATAATAAAAATAATAAAATTAAAAAATAAAATAAAATAATAAAATATATTTCTTCCTGAAGAAAATAGAATGCAGAAACTAGTTGGCTACATTTTTCTAATATATAACTTCTATAAATTAGATTAGTAGAACAAATTATAGAAGTTTAGAATTAATCTTTAGAGTCTAAACATAGAGGGAAGGCCTTGCTTTTCTTTTCTTTCTTTTTTTTTTTTAAGATTTTATTTATTTGACAGAGAGAAACACAGCAAGAGAGGGAACACAAGCAGGAGTGAGAGAGGGAGAAGCAGGCTTCCTGCCGAGCAGGGAGCCCGATGTGGGACTTGATCCTGGGTCTCCGGGATCATGACCTGAGCTGAAGGCAGTCGCTTAACCAACTGAGCCACCCAGGTGCCCCGACTTTGCTTTTCCTTTATGCACACAGTAGGGTGTAGGGTGTATACAGTAAGGTAGAATTTCTAGAGATAGGAAAATGGTAGTTAGGGTCTAAGATAAAGCTTTTAATTACCAACTATTTCAGCACATCGGGGCTGGGTGGCTCAGTTGTTAGGCAGCTGCCTTTGGCTCAGTCGTGATCCCGGGGTCCTGAGATTGAGCCCCACATCTGGCTCCCTGCTCGGCGGGAAGCCTGCTTCTCCCTCTCTCACTCCCCCTGCTCCTGTTCCTTCTCTAGCTGTGTTTCTCTCTGTCAAATCAATAAATAAAATTAAAAAAAAATTAGCACATCTATGATTAGTAATGACATGCTTTGAAAAGGATAGAAATAATTTTATCTGTTACTAATTCATGTTGTCATTCTCATTAAATTTTTAATCCTCTGTACCCTTCTCAAGTATAGAATTACAGGTATATACCTTTATTAAATTGTAAATTATTTAACATCATGTAACTAGGTTAGGGATGTACAACATAAATACCTGTCTTGAGGGAGTTCTCAGTTGTGAGAAGAAATAAAATCACATGGTGGGACATAAACAATGAATCTTGGAACACTGAAAAAGTTAAATTATTATTTATATGTAAAATCACATGGTTAAGAGGTT
>PITA01009669.1:0-76298 GCA_004023965.1 Spilogale gracilis | reverse complement strand
TTTTTTTTTAAAGATTTTATTTATTTGACAGAGAGAAACACAGCCAGAGAGGGAACACAAGCAGGGGGAGTGAGAGAGGGAGAAGCAGGCTTCCTGCCGAGCAGGTAGCCCGATGTGGGACTCGATCCCGGGTCTCCGGGATCATGACCTGAGCCGAAGGCAGTCGCTTAACCAACTGAGCCACCCAGGCGCCCCTAGACAGTGAGTTTTCTAACACTAGCCAACTTAGTGCTATAGTCAGCGACATCACCCGACCTTTTTACCCTGCCCCAAGGTTTACTAATGAGTCAGGAATTGAAGGGGGGTTACCTTGCTCAGGACTGTAAAAGGCTAATTACTAAACGACATTAACAGTTTGACATATTTCTTTCTTTCTCTTCTTTTTTTTTGAAGATTTTATTTATTTATTTGACAGACAGAAATGCAGTCAGAAAGGTAACACAAGCAGGGAGAATGAGAGAGGGAGAAGGAGGCTTCCTGCTGAGCAGGGAGAGCCCAATGCGGGGCTCAATCCCGGGACTTTGGGATCATGACCTGAGCCAAAGGCAGATGCCCAATGACTGAGCCACCCAGTCATGGTGAGTCACCCTAACATATTTCTAAAATCAAAACCAAAACAAAACAACGACAGATGAAACAAAGAAGGAAATACATTTTGAACCAGGAAATAAAGGTGTTCTCTATTAAGGAGGGAGTAAATAAGGGCTAACACCTCGGCCCATCTTTTTCTGATCCACCAGTCAGCCTTGAACTCTGCCCCGGGGCCGAACCATCCTCCAGGTTCAGTAGTTCTGGTACCGAACTCTGTTCCAGGCTGTCAACCCCAAGTGCAGGCAGAAGGTGAAGGGGGGGGGGGGGTGTGAACCTCTGAGGCAGCAATCTCCATTCCCCAGCTGCTGATTCATCATCAAGTAGGCAGGGTGTTTCTGTAACCTCAGTTCTATTTCCACTCTGACCCTGTTGTCCTTCAAATCCTCTTCCTGTCCTTCCACCAACACCTCCAGAGCACCGAGCAGGTGGCCAGCACTAGTGAAGGATGAGTCAGACACACCCATCGCCCAAGGACACACAAGCAGAGAAGCTCCATTAGCCTGACCATCCATGTGATGCGGTGCCCACTGAAGTGAGCTGGGGACCCCAAATGTCCAATAATTTCAGTCTTCTCTGTACTTCACCGTATCACAGTTATGCTGACCTCTTCCACTGAACCTATATTTTTGCCTTCAAGGATCTCGTTGTCTCAATCAGGTCCTGACTAGATTAGGACCCTCTCTAACATTCCGCTGAACACTACTGACCTGGAAAATGCTATATATAATTCCAGGCAAATTTTTGGGTCTCCTGAAATCTTAATTATGCTTAGATCCCCACCAGTCCATGGATGCCGGTTTCTCATAATATTTCCTGAAAAACCAAAGAGCCAAAAGGCAAGCAGAGGAAAGAGCTTGTTGGTAGAAGGGTCCTACTGTCTCTAATAACAATAAACATCTTAAGAAAAGTTTTATATGTGCTGAATTCCCTCAGGATAGAAGAGCAGGGGCAAAATCCTTGAGCCTGAGGTCTCTTTTCCCCAGAGTCCAGGAAGGAGAAAATTAGGTAGTGACATTAGAAAAGGAAGCAGCCAGTTTAATCCCCAAGACACGGGAATGAAGGGGAAAAAAAAGTTGTGGGAATATGTTCAAAATAGAGAGACATGTCCCTAGAGGACTGTGTGGGAGGAAGCCCATCCCCATAGCTATCTTGATGGCTTAGAGCTGGGAAGAGGGTGGAGAGGAGAACTCCTTAGCCTAACGTGGAAGTGTGAGAATCTCTAGTTGGAAGTTTTTTTTTTTTTTTAAAGATTTTATTTATTTGAGAGGGAGGGAAAGATAGAGAGAATGCACGCGTGCATGTGTGTGCACATACTAGTGGGGGAGGGCAGACGGACAGGGAGAAGCAGACTCCCCGCTGAGGAGAGAGCCCAATGTGGGGTTTTATCCCAGGACCCTGGGATCATGACCTGAGCCGAAGGCAGATACTCAACTGACTGAGCCACCTAGGTGCCCCAAGTTGGAAGTCCTAATACTTTATGTCCTACAGAAACCTTGTTAGACATGGTGGCTAAGTTCCATCACTGCTCTACTTCAACAGAGCAATTGGATAACTTGAGAATTAATTCAAAGTCTTGTGTAAGAATACTGTTTCTCCAAGAAAATCTAATTTACTTGCCAAATAACTGACTGATAAAATGAACTTTTGGAACTGCTATTTAGTCAAGAGTTGAATACTATGACGGACTGGATCCTTCTTCAGCATGTATCCTCCTTCTTCCCACCCCTCCCTTCAAGGGAGGAGTACTTCTTCCTCTATTAGAGTTGACCTTGGTCATGCAACTTACTTTGGCCAATGGAATATGGAGAGAAGCAGCAGGGTGCCTCTTCCAAGCCGAGGCCATTGGGGTCATCATGTGTTTCTACTTGCCTTTCTGGGAACATCTACCTTCTATTATGAGAAAAACATGCCCCAGGGAGCCAAAGCAGCTCCTGTTCTGGGTCCCAGAATGAGACACATGGTGAACACTGGTCCTTGAACCATAGGCTGCATGCAGCAAAGCGGTTTCTGCCAATCTGCAGACCCGTGGGCAAGAAATAAATGCTTACTGCTGAATATTAGGGAGATTTCTGGGTTGTATGTCATGCAGCAAAAGTAGACTAATCCAAGGAATACCCGTCTCCTAATGTGTGACCCAAGGCTCTGGAAACAGACAGCAGAAACTCAAACTTTTTTCAGCAAGAAAAAAATTTCATATTTGGAATAAGTACTTGGCCTCCCAAGTTAACCATGATGAAGGGACAAAACCTGTGAAGATGGGTGGGTTTTGGATGTTAAAAATAATCTTTCCCCTGTATGGTCTTACTACTGTGCACTACTTGTGTGTGTAAGAGCATTTATTATCGGCAATGTATACATCGATCCATACACAGCTGAGACATTATAGTATCAGCCTTGCTTCAAAGTGCCAAAATTTAGGGCCACCTGGGTGGCTCAGTTGTTAAGCATCTGCTTTCGGCTCAAGTCATGGTCCCGAGGTCCCAGGATTGAGCCCTGAATCAGGTTCCCTGGGGCAGGAAGCCTGCTTCTCCCTCTCTCACTCCTCCTGCTTGTGTTCCTTATCTAGCTGTGTTTCTGTCAAATAAATAAATAAAACATTAAAAAAAATAGAGTGCTAAAATTTAAATGCCGTTTCTTAAATGAAACAGTTTTCTAAAATACCTTTCCCTTTTCATCCTTACTAAATAAATCATTCTGAATGGAGGCAACAAGTACTGCTGGGGTCTCAGCTGCCTCTCTAGTGCCAAATGGCTCTCTTTCTTCGGCTCGCTAGTCCTCCCTTGTGTACCTCTAGCAGGAAACAGTGAGAACTTTCAGGGGTTCCGAGCTTTGAGGTCCTGGGCTGTCCTTTCCTGGAATGCCCGCGGATTATCATGCTTTGTCCTTAAGTTTCCTCAAGTCCTGATGTCACTGGGGCTGCTTCTTATTCCTTTCCTTTGCTTTTTCTAATCTCGGCTGACACTCACCATCTATCCTCTGCCTTCTCTCTCTGGCAGTTTCTTCTCTGTCTGCTGCTACTTCTCTAGTTGAGCACCAGTGTGTGGTCTGACTCTGAAAGCCACCACTAGTGGGAGACACACAATGAGCACGGGCACTGTCTGATATCTTTACATTTTAAGTTCCTCTTGGTGATTCCTCCTGATGTTGGAGCTGAAACAGACTCTGAGCTTTCGGTGTCTCAGTAGCTGAAGGAGGGGGCTGCTTCACTAGTAAAATTGGCTATCATTGCGATTCTGTGTCCAGAATCTTCTAAGAGGAGCACTGCAAAGTTCTTGCTGAAAAGGAAGCTGTTGGTGGCCATATTTTCTAACACATTGTCCCTACCCCTCCCAGCACAGCTGACGGGACGAGGAAAAGTGACCTGCCTCTAGGCAGCAACTCTTAGTGTGGCTTGGCAAAAACCTGAGGTGTGTCAGCCACATTCTTCCTTTTAGGAATCTGATGTACGGAATACTAACAGAGCAAATGTGAGCAGTGGAGGTTAGAGCCGAAGGACCCATGAGTTGGCTGAAGTTCTGACAGTTAAGCAGCCAGCCAAAGTTAAGGGGAGTGGAGAGTACTACCGAGAAGAGGCACTGAAGGGGAGAAAAGGCCTGCAGGGCAGAGACAAGCAGACAGATGGTGATGCTCTTAGTAGGACTGAGAGAGCACTTATACTCTGGATGGCTTTGCACCGTCAGGCCACATGAAATATCCCATCAAACCCCCTTCTCCTAAGGTAATGCAAGTACTTGTCTGTTACCTGAAACCTGGGAAAAGTTGTCCTAAATAGCAGGTGAGCCAGCAAGTGTGTATATATAGTGAGTCTCTGTATAGGAGACGATATTCTCCCTTCTAATAATGATATTTTATTTCAAAGGACGTGAGCCAAAGTCCTTACCGAGTGTCTTAGAAATAAACAGTGGGGAGGGAATACAGCCGTCCTCCTCTGGAGCATGGCAGTGGAGGGAAACTTTGAGAAAGCCAGAAAATGAGCCACCATTAGGTAAAGATGGAATTAGGGCTTTCACTGGGAGACTCCATGGCTCTGTGAACATGCCAATCAATGGCTGTGTCCACAAAGCGCTAAATTAAAGTAGAACATTTCTTTCTTTTTAGAAAAAGATTTTGTTTACTTATTTGACAGAGAGAGAGATCACAAGTAGGCAGAGAGACAGGCAGAGAGAGAGGAGGAAGCAGGCTCCCTGCTGGGCAGGGAGCCCGATACGGGCCTCGATCCCAGGACCACTGAGCCACCCTACAGTAGCCTATAGACTCTTAGGTCTGCACCTGAAATAGAATACACTGACAGAACAGAAGCACTAGCACCTCCAGGTCTAAGAGTACTTTCTTGGTGAGATATTGCAGGACATTGTTAGTAGGTAAAGGATATACTCATTACCCACTGGGTTCCGAACACCCAGGGTAGCTCAATAGGTCCACTCCCCTACCTATTGTTCTATCCGCTGAGTGTA
Source organism: Spilogale gracilis (assembly GCA_004023965.1). Taxonomy (NCBI): domain Eukaryota; kingdom Metazoa; phylum Chordata; class Mammalia; order Carnivora; family Mephitidae; genus Spilogale; species Spilogale gracilis. Next base: position 71,253 of record PITA01009669.1, on the reverse strand, counting down.
AGGAAGGATTTATAAGGCCACGTATTATGAGTCTGGATCTCAAACAGAACACGAGTCCTTGTTTTCAGCGAGGTATTTTCTAGGTGCACGCCACCTTCACTACTTATTGGGAGCATTATGTCTAGATGAATGGAGAGGCTTCCGCAGCTGCGTGAACATTTGAAGATGGCAGATAGAAAGTGTGGGGATCAGACTCTTTTTCTGCAGGAAATGAAGACATTCCATAATCAGAAGCCACCAGCTGCTGCGGGTGTGCAAATGAAAGCTGAGGAGAGGTTGTGCCCTCTTGTGTGCGTGGCTACGGTATGCGATGCCAAACTGATGCGGCGCCCACCATCCCGGGGACCACCCGGCAGACAGGTCACACCTTTCATCAACACCGTACAGACCAACTCTGTACCACGTGAACTTACCAGAAGTAGGTCTTTGCCTTGTTCATCAATATCTGTTACAAACTTCTCGATTGGCTGAGGGGCTTTTGAGTGAAAAGCCTGCCTGGGAAGGGCGACATCTCTAGGCCAGTCCTCTTCTCCTGGGAGTCCAATTACGCTACAAAAGAACAGGTGTGAACGTAAGCACCATTCAGCTACGTTGAAGCTGTCTTCCCACCAAAGTCTAGATGATGGTAGAGTCTGAGAGGCAGGCATGGGGGTGACGGAGTCCTGGGGGCCCCTCATTATTACTGGCACGTCTCTCATCTCTGTGCTACTGAGATAAGGTGATCACAGAGTAGAGGGCGATCTCACAGAGAATGGCAAATTCACTGTGAAGGGGTAAGAGATTCCTCTGGTAGAAGATACTAAATGTATGAGGTGAAGCAGAAAGAGAAAATAGTCTATTACCAGTAAGTCCTGACATACTGACCGAGTAGGAGGCCCATGTGGACATATGTTTTCCTTTATGCCCAAGAGTGCTTTTTGTGTTCTGATTCAACATTCTCATACGGTTTTTATATATATATACTTTATATTACAAAACTAATTTATTTTAAAAGATTTTATTTATTTATTTTAAAAGAGAGAGAGAGAGCAAGCAGGTGGGGGGAGGAACAGAGGGAGAGAGACAAGCAGACTCCAGGCTGAGCAAGAGCCCGATGTGGGGCTCAGTTTCACAACCCTGAGATCAAGATCTGAGCTGAAATCAAGAACCAGATGATTAACTGACTGAGCCACCCAGGCGCCCCTACAAAACTATTTTATGGCATTCCAAAGTGAGCAAACAATAAATAAATAAAGACAGTATCATTTATGTTTCCCCTAAAAATTATTCTGGGGTCAGAAACATGGAGAGAGGATGAAGTGATACAGAAACAGCATAGGTATTGTATGTCAACTGTATTTAAGTATAAAAAATAAATTAAAAAAATAGCATAGGCTTTGGAAAAGACAGACGTGGGTTCAAATTCTGCACCTACAACTTATTGGTAGGTAAGGACAAACTACTTAACTTCTGTGGGCCTCACTGTCTTTATTTATTAGCAATCATAATTTACAGTGATAATTTATATAAAGTGCATAGCACAGTGCGTGACACACAGTACTTATCAATATCAACACATTACCCATTATTATTAAAGATTTTTTTGATTTGAGACAGAGAGAGGGCATGGGGTGGGGGGCAGAGGGAGAAGAAAAACCAGACTCCCCCGATGAGCAAGAGCCCGACATGGGGCTGGATCCCAGGACCCCGAGGTCATGATCTGAGTTGAAGGCAAATGCCCAACTACGCTGCCCAGGGTCCCCACCCATTACTATTATTATAAGAGGAAAATAATGTTATTAATCTAAAATGCATATGCAATGTGTCACTACCACACTAAAAATATGAACTGCTTGAGTTCTATTGATGTGTGACTTAAAGTGCTTCAGAAATATTATTAGGGAGAGCCTGGGTGGCTCAGTTGGTTAAGCGTTGGGATTGAGCCCCACATCGGGTTCCCTGCTCAGCAGGAGACTGCTTCTCCCTCTCTCCCTCTGCCTGTTGCTCCCCCTATTTGTGCTCTTTGTCAAATAAATAAAAATCTATAAAAAAAGAAAAGAAATATTATCAGGTCAGTGGCTTTACAACACTTATACACTATGGAGACTATATATATATATATATATAATATGTATTATATACATTTTATTTGTTTACTTATTTGAAAGAGAGAGAGAGCTCACATGAATCAGGGGGTGACAAGCAGACTCCACACTTAGCACAGAGCCTAATGGGGGACAAGTGGGATAATCCCACAACCCCGAGATCACAACCCAGTGGAAACCGAGAGTGGGATACTCAACGGACTGAGCCACCCATGTGCCCCTACACTATAGAGATAGTGTATAAAGTGTACGTATACAGAGGCACCTGGGTGACTCAGGTGGTTGAGCTCAGGTCATGATCTCAGGGTTCTGGAAGCCAACCCTGAGTCGAGCTCCCTGCTCAGCAGGGAGTCTGCTTTACCCTCTCCCTCTGTGATCTCTTTCACTTGCACTCTCTCTCAAATAAATAAATAAAATCTTTAAAACTCGAAGTCCAAACTGAAAAGTTACAATGTAGTAGACAGAATATATGGCTATTCAAATTGACCACACCTTTTTTAAAAGCTTTTATTTTTAGGGGCGCCTGGGTGGCTCAGTAGGTTAAGCGACTGCCTTCGGCTCAGGGCATGATCCCGGAGACCCGGGATTGAGCCCCACATCGGGCTCTCTGCTCGGTGGGAAGCCTGCTTCTCCCTTTCTCACTCCCCTTGCTTGTGTTCCCTCTCTGGCTGTATTTCTCTCTGTCAAATAAATAAATAAAATCTTAAAAAAAAAAAAAAAAGCTTTTATTTTTAAGTAATCCCTACACCCGATGTGGGGCTCGAACTTATAATCCTGAGACCAACAGTTGCATGCTCTATCAACTAAGCCAGCCAGGTGCTCCCCGGCCACATTATTTTAACTACAGTTAGAAATGGGGCTGGCCTGCATTAGAGTCTTCCTCTTGGCCTGCACTCACTGGGACAAAGGTCGAGAAGATGTGTCCTCCTGAATGGATTTCCAGGTTTCAGGAAGATGTGGTGGTGAATGTCACAGGCTCTCTATAAGGTTTTCTTCCCCCCCTGCCTTCTCTCAAAAGAGTGCAGGTCACAGACCTCACCTGGGAAGAGCAGACACCTGTATAGTGATTTTATCTGTCACTGGGTGTCTGGGAAAAGACACTGTAATCCTACCTCTCTTGGGACGTGTTGGGAGAGCTACGTTGTTGAGGCAAATAAAGACAGACTCATGGACATACCTATCAGAACAAGGAAAATGACAACTTGTGCAATACACAAATTTGCTTAATAGCAAGATCTAGAACAAGAGTAGAGAGAAAAAAATACTACTATTAATTAGTAAAGAACATAAATGTGTATGCTAGGAAAAGAAAAGAGAATGCTTATGAAAGAACTTTATTTCTTTCATTTTTAGGTTTTCAGCCATTTTTCTATCATTTTTTTTTGCATATCATCACCAGTCACCTAGGAATCAACTATAAAAATTCTTAGTAATAATTTAAGATCTTTTTAAAAAAATCTTTTTATTTGAAGCTGGTGATATGGGTGCCTGAATGCCAAGAGCCAAGAAGAGTGTCTGCGTGTATACTTGTATGTGTTGTGTGTCATTATATACACGTGTATCTAGTTATCTATATACATAACTTTCAAAAATACTTTAAATCTGTCACCTCCTCTGATCCGATAATGACTTCCTACGACACGTAGGTCAGTTATTACCTGCAAGAGGAGTGAAATCAATCACACACAGTGAGTTCACCTATAGAGCAGGAGCGAACCCAGCTCTCCTTATTCTAAATCCAGTATTTTGTTTCCATTTAACTATGACTCTGCTCAAAAAATGCTCTAAATGTCACGGCTAACAACATTCAGTTTCACTTTCAAAGTACTTGCTGTTCTTTGAAAGTATAAATCTTTCTAAATACAGAAACAGTTCTCCCCTTAAGAGAATATGAATGTGGCTCTCCTTTAAAAAAAACCAAACAAACCCTTTAATGCCCAGTACGAACGTTTATGGCCCATATACGAACTCTGTGAGACTCTTGATAGGTCCATTAAAAAGTGCGTGCATCAAGGTTCAGTCTTTGGATAGCTGAATATAAGCCTTAAAAGTTGACATTTTGTAAAGACTGACAGCACAAAATCTGTAAATGGCAGTGGGGACAGAAATCATTTTTCAGGTCCTTCAGAAATGACACTAGGGTGCAGCATTGTCCCTTTTCTTTATGCCAATGCAACAAACGCAGAGTAAACAGAACATAATTTCGGCGAAACAGCACCAGAAACCAAGAAGGAAATGCTAAAGGCGTTAAGGCCTATAGAACTTCATGACTTTTTTTTATCTGCTGGCAACCTACGGTCTCAGGCCTTTGCCACAGGGGGAACTGGCCTTCTCTTGGGCTCAAGTCCAACATGTCTGTTAGAAGTTCTTTGGGGTCCATCTCCCTGGCTTCAGATACGAAGGGGCACTAACAAGGCTAATAAGTTCGCAGACTCCAAGGCTAGGTGGACAGAATGCCCAGGTGATGTTGGCAAGGGAAAGGTGGTGACAGGCTTAAGGTCTGGCAAGCTGGCTGCCGTCAAGATCACTTTTCCTTTTAACAGTCACTATGAAAAGGAAAAGCCACTGGTGTGTCTGCCTTTCCTAGTTCTTGCTTTAAGTTTGCATTGCACACAAACTACATTCAACATTGATGTGGGAGAATAGATGGGAATTCATCACTTTATGAGCAAAGAAGTTGACATCCAGAAGCAGAGAGAACACCAGTTTTGTCCTCAATCTGTCCATCTTATGGAGTGGCAGGACAAGGAGTGGGGGGAAGGAAGGGAGCAAGAAGGAGGAGAAGGAGGAGGAGGAGGAGAAGCAGAGGGAGTCTCGGCAACTGCTCTGGGGCAGGGAAGCCCCCACACAATGAAGCCAGCAAATATGTTTCAGGCCTTAAAGCCACGGGGTGGTGACTGAGCAGTGGACCACCATCATTAGAAGTCTAGTGGGGCTTTCCAGTCACTAGAAGAACAAATCGAGGTTCTAGTTTTATTCCCACTGTTTTAAGCAGTCATACTCGAGGAGATAGCATTAACACAGAATTATTTTCTTTTGGGGTACTTTTCACCAGTTCTATGGACTAAAAATATCATAAAAATCACTGGAATTCCTATAAAATGTTACAGAACAATGATGGGGGGGTTACTCTTTGGCTCTAGAACTACTTTTTTCTTACTTCAGCCTGATTCTGATGGGGCTTGGTAAATGCACATACTTCATGCTTTGTGAGAGGAAAAACTCCTTAACTTTTGAGAAACATGAAAGGATACATACCCCCACAGGCACAAACATGTAGACATGAATGGAACTCTGCAAATCATCAATGAGCTAAGTAACAGACAATTAGAACCAAAGAATTTGAGCTCAAGAAAGAATCTTAGAATTTACGTCCAAAGTTTCATTGTTTAGGTGAAGAAGTTAAGGAACAAAAAGGTTAAACAATTAATGATGAATTATAATCACAGCTACCATTTTAAAAGCACTCGCTATGCACCAGGCACTGTGTATGCACTTTACAGGGGATTTTAAAGCACCTTCTCAAGATTGCACAGAATTTAGCAACAGACATAAGGTTAGAACCTAGGATTCTCATTTCCTGTGTCGGTGCTCCAAAGAAAAATGGGTTATGTAGCATACCATCTGAAACAAAGCAATGCAAAACCAATCTAGATGACTCCATGGGGATACTCGATGGGGACAGGAAGCCCAGAGGGCAAGGGTGGGTTCCTAGGCAACCAAGCGCCCCACCACTGATGCTGGATGCACGTGAAATGGCCCCAACCAGACAACATCTGAACTCAAGAATGAAGCAACATAGAGTCCTCCAGAGCAGATGGGTTAGGCCACATGTCATGGGCTCTGCATCAAACGGCGTGTCTGCCTTGTCCCCACTCACCACACAAATAGTAACACCGACTGAGGGGGCACCGTGGGGGAGGAAAGACAAGAGATAAACATTTATTATGCATGTCAGAGGAAAGGCACTATAAATGTTTTAATGCTACGGACGTTGATGTAAAATTATCGTTACTACTTACTCCAAGATTTTTCCAAGCTGATCGACATCTGAACTTCCACGAAAAAGAGGCCTACAAGAATAAAGATACATTATATTAAGCACGGAATTTTCTCAAGTCATATTTCAATCATATTGGTCATGATATCACTGGTCACAGGAAGCAAAACATTCTTTAAGGGTGAGGAAGGCGTGAAGAAGTGAGACATCTTCCCTTGGGTCACTGAAGGTTTTCCTTGCATTTGACTTCACGGTAAGGATCTCTCATCAGGATCTGCTGGTCCCTGACTTTGGCTCTAGAACTACTTTTTTCTTACTTCAGCCTGATTCTGATGGGGCTTGGTAAATGCACATACTTCATGCTTTGTGAGAGGAAAAACTCCTTAACTTTTGAGAAACATGAAAGGATACATACCCCCACAGGCACAAACTGGTTTCATCATGGTGATGGGTATTCTATTCACGCTCACTGCAACAACAGTGTCACGGGACACACAGGCCCCAATTTCAAAGTCCTACCCAAGTTCCTGATAGGGGAGAACACATCACGGTTCTAGTCTGGACCATGGGGTGCGTCCACTTCTTGGAAATTACTCTTGATCAGATTCTTCTCTGAGCACCCTTTCCTCCTCTCTCTATCACAGGACTTCCTCAGGGCGCTTTCTCTTTCCATGGGTCCTCATGCTGCAGTGATATTACCTCTGGACCTATTTTCCTGATTTTATCACTTTCCTTTCCCACTGCATTATGGTAGCTAGCCATCACTCCGGGCTTCGGAGGCAAGTGTGAACACACAGCCCTCAGTGATTTGGCAATTACCCGAGCTCGCTTGGTGACATTTCTGGCATTTTCCCAAATGGATCAATACCCCTCGAGGGCAAGGATTTCTCTCTAGGTTTGCCCTTAATCTTTGGCCTCGTGCTTTACCTAGTGCTTGGTTAATAAATATTTTATTTAACATATTCCTATGGCACACAGGGAAATGTTTCCTAACGCCTTGCTCAATGACAGGTATTTTTCAAAAACAATGGGCTTTAAAAAATATTTGTAGCCTATTACCAGAGACCATATTTTTAAGTGTTACATATATAAATATTATATTATCAATTTTAGAAAAGCCCAGACAATGGAATCTTAACAGTTATTATTTCTAGAACACTAATGTTGAACCTGACACGGTGCATGTGCTCCCCAAACATTATCTCATTTAACTCTCACAAAAATTTCAGGAGCAAAGTAGTATTATCCCTATTTTCTGATGAGCAGATAGTAGTATTATCCCTATTTTCTGATGAGCAGATAGGACTGGAGATGTTTCATGACTTACTGAAGGACAAGTAACAAAATGCAGACTTAAAATTCAAACCAGGTCCGCCTAGCCCCAAAGCCCATTTGCTTCATTATTATATTGTAATATTTTTATTTTGGTTAGTAGTGTTCTCCACACTCACAGACAGCCCGTACAGCTGAGCCTCTGGGGTGAAACAGCACAGAGATTGCGTGGAGAGCACCTTGGAGAAGCTGGTGTCTCACAAGCAGGTGCCTATGGGATGCTGTACTCAGACTGCTTTGCAAATGTCCAAGTGTCTTTAAATTCTTGCCATGTGGCCGGCACCTGGGTGGCTCAGTTGGTTAAGCAACTGCCTTTGGCTCAGGTCATGATCCCGGAGACCCGGGATCGAGCCCCACATCGGGCTGCCTGCTCGGCGGGAAGCCTGCTTCTCCCTCTCTCACGCCCCCTGCTTGTGTTCCCTCTCTAGTTCTGTTTCTCCCTGTCAAATAAATAAATAAATAAAATCTTTAAATTCTTGCCATGCTTATAACGAGGAACAAAGCAATTCACCAGACTGATTGAAGCTCTCTGTCTCTTCCACACACTTACTGTCTGATGGCCCTTCTACATTTTTAAAGTTTTTTTTTTTTTAAATTTTATTTTTAAGTTATCTCTATATCCAACACAGGGTTTGCGCTTGCGCTTACAACCCTGAGGTCAAGATTGCACACTCTACTGACTAAGGCAGCTAGGTGCCCCTTAATTAGGTTTTTGTTTTTAATTCCAGTGAGGGGGATGCCTGGGTGGCTCAGTTGGTTAAGCGACTGCCTTCGGCTCAGGTCATGATCCCGGAGATCCGGGATCGAGTCCCACATCGGGCTCCCTCCTTGGCAGGAAGCCCGCTTCTCCCTCTTCTTGTGTTCCCTCTCTGGCTGTGTTTCTGTTAAATAAATAAAATATTAAAAAAAAAAGATTTTAATTCCGGTGTGGTTGAAATATAGTGTCAGGCCCTTGTAGATTTTCAGATTCTTCCCCCAGTGCCATCTTTTACAGCTGTTTTGCTCACATCTTACTGGATAACACCATTTTTCTTTTCCTTTCCAAAGCATAGAACGTGGCTTGCACAGAAACAACAGTGCCCCTTCTTTTCACACTCCTGTTTCCTTAGTACTAAGGTATAAAATTACCTTACATAACTAGCATTATGAGGTTTGGGCAAACACAAACGACCCCTCTTGGTGCAGCACGTGCCTCAGACGGCTCGAGGGACGGGCCCGCCGGGTCAGCGGGCACAGGCGGAACCAAGGGCACGCCTTTAATCTGAAGAGCCGGTGAAGCGGCTCTGTAAACACACCAAGCTCCTTGCCCTGCATGAAGAACACTGGTATCCACAGTGAAATTATCTTTGAGGATCATGGAGTGGCTTAAAAGAACCTGGCCATGAATCCTGGGCGACAAGGCAGACTACCCTGAGTGGATGCTGTTTCCAGGCAAAAGCACCAGCCCTTCTCTTTCCTGAGGTGGGTTCTGGGACCCAGCCCGAAGCTCAGCTCTGACAGGGGCTCATGCTCTCACTGGTTTGCCTTGGGGCTCCCTTTTTTGTTTTTCTCCCTTGGCAATACTGTATCATTTTTGCTAGCTCCCCTGTGCATTTAAGCAAAGGCCTGCTCTATTTTATCTTAAACATTTGCTACATGTTTTAACAGAGGGTTTTCAAATCACACTGTCTGCCAGACTACCAGAGCCTGAAGTCTTGCCTCTCTTGGCTGGACCTGGAAGCACAGAATGAAATGTGCTTTTACATCCTTGAGTTAGAATTGGCCCAGGAGTTTGGCCTTTAATGAGTGCCAGAAGCAGAAAGGTCTGAATCATAACCACTTCTCTGTAACTTGCTGTGGGGAATACTAGAAACTCGGAAGCAACAATTCACTGTATGGCTCAGAATGACTTTTGCCATGCAGGAAGACCTGGCATGGGACTCTGAGGTCTAGTAATTTGGCTTGAGGATGGACACGGGTTGGCCTGAGTTATACAGAACCACTAAATTCTGACTGCATGCAATTAACTCCTACAAAATAGATCTCTGGGTGCAAAGACATAGTCACAAGGTAATGGCAACGAGCCTATGAGGGGGGGCAAGTCTACCTGGAACCGGTACTCTTGGCTGACCAAATGGTGGTCATGAATGTGATCCAATTCGTAGGACCATCCAGTCAGTTTGGGGCTGAAAATGCTTAAGTTTGTAGGAGCTAGTTTTGTGACAGAAGAAACTACATTCATTAGAAGCATGGACAGTTACAATGGATTTAGAGGAAAGATGAGAGCTTTCATCATGATTACCTCTTAGAGATGCTATAGTAGAATACCGAAATGTAAGAATAAGATTGTCCCAATTACTTGACACAATTTGTCTTTAAATAAGGCTTCATGGTCAAAAGTCTTGGCTGTATCAGGTCTCTGACCTGTGTGCACCAGGTACTGAGGATTGTATTTTCACTGAGGTTATTTTGCATATTTCTTCCTTCCTCAGATAAGCTGAGTTAAATACCTTTCAACTCATGTTGGTTAGGTGGACAATTATGGACATCTTTGACTATATTCTTGGTTTAGTGGTAAGGGAGAGTTTAATTCTACTGCCTTGAATAATTTTGTAATTGTAGGAATGATTCAGCTAAAACACAGATATCCATGAGTCAAACTTGGCTGGTTCTTTACTACCATGACATAGGGCTGAGCTGGAAGGAAGTAGAAGGCTGAAGGACCAACATGGGGGAGAGCAAGACACAGAAAGACTGTAAGACAGACTGAGCTAGAGCTGGCCAGACAGAGAATGTGAGGACGTCCAAAATAATTCTGAACTCCGTTTCTTCCTGTTCCCTAAACATCTACCTTTCCTGGAAATCTCAGGACATAGTTATATAGGCCCTTCACAAAGACTGATGGAAGGGGAATATTCTATTACATAGAGAGACAGAGGCTCATAAAAATAAAAAATCATGCCTCTTTTTTTTTTTTTTCCCCTGAGTCACTGCAGAGAGGAACCACTAAGCTATACCAGAAGCCTCCCATCGCAGGTGACATACTTAGTAATTCTTAAAAAAATTTTTTAAAAAAGATTTTATTTATTTATTTGACAGAGACAATGAAAGAGGAAATATAAGTAGGGGGAGTGGGAGAGGGAGAAGCAGGCTTCCTGCTGAGCAGGGAGCCCAATGTTGGGCTCCATCCTATGGCCCTGGGATCAGGGCCCCAGCCAGAGGCAGATGCTTAACGAATGAGCCACCCAGGCACCCCATAAAAAATGAAAAAGTTATTTATTTATTTGTTTTTGAGTCACTGCAGGGAGAGGAACCATTAAGCTATGCCAGTAGCCTTCCATCCCAGGTGACATGCTTACTAATTCTTTTAAACTAATTACCTAAAAATAAAATTAAAACAGATACTCTACTGAAAACAGTAAATCTGAAGCCTGGTTATATATATATGTATTTTAAAGATTTTATTTATTTATTTGACAGAGAGAAACATAGAGAGAGAGGGAACACAAGCAGGAGGAGTGAGAGAGGGAGAAGCAGGCTTCCCTCCGAGCAGGGAGCCCGATGTGGGGCTCGATCCTGAGACTCTGGGATCATGCCCTGAGCTGAAGGCAAATGATTAATGACTGAGCCACCCAGATACTCCTGGTTTTATATTTTTTAAAACACTTCTTTTTTATATGTACTTTTTTGGGGGTTAACTAGCAAAATGGAAAGATTGTACCTATCAAGAACATCCCCAAATAAAAACCGGGCAATTGTTTTATTGGATTAACATACTAAAAAATCCCTTTATTATATGGGGCATTACTGAAGGAGAGTAACTTTTATGTATTTTACTTTATCAAAAAACTGTAAGTAATTAATTACTTTATATGACTTCTTTCAGTAATTTAACCAAGTGTTTGGGTAACGGTGCACATTATTGGCAAAGCCCTTTGCTGAATCTACATTTCATGGATCCATTTTTAATTTACACATTTCCTTTCTTTTTATCTAGGCTATGAGCCTCCTTTTCCCTCAGATTTTCTCCAGACTCGAGATGATTACATTCTTTTGCATAAACCTCCTTCTGTCTTTCATGGCTCTCAACTCCTTTCCTATTTTGAATTCCCACATAAACTACACTGGTCCCTACTGGAAGACTTTGACATTCTACCCTTTGAAGTCAATTTATTTGACAAGATAAATAATAATTTGGGGAAAATATCTGAAACTGAACATTGCTATGATTTTATGAAAGAGAATTTTAGGTTATTTCCAAGTATTTTCTTCAAATACCTTTTTTACTATTGTATGTGATAATAGCTAATGCTGATAAGATAAACTTTCCACAAACAATGAATTTTAATTTATATATACAAGCATTTTTTTTTTGTTAACTAAAAGGAGATTATTGCAAAATACAATGACTAATTGCATTCATTTCACATCAGAGCAAAGTCTATTTTCTTCTCGTTAGACCATAGGTGCTGTCATGCCAAAACAATATGGTTCTTGGGGTTTCCTTTAGCAAGGATTTTTCCAGTTTTTTTGAATCTGTGAGAGTTTCAGCTTTAATGCACACCACCTTCTTCTCCCCACAACATGTTTATTTTTCTGGATATTTGTTGACTGGGAAAAGGGCACAGGCTTTGGCAATGAACTGTCCCGGGGTTTGAATCGCTACTCAGCCATCTCTCTGAATGACCTTAGGGAAGTCATTTAGCCTCTTTGAATCTTACTTGCTTTATCTGTATAATGACCCATTCAAAGGAGACCTACAGTAAGTAGCAACTAAAAACTCACATACTTTCTCACACTCATACGTGGTAGACATCTTTCTCTCTTGTTCCTGGCCTCTGCTATACACAAATGATAATAAAGTGTCTCATGTAGTGAACAGAAAAGGGGACACTTGTCACCACATGGTGGATGCCCAAATCATAGTAAAGGCTAACAATTCCTCCTCTGGGCTCACTATTCTCTACACCTGTTACAGCTCTTACACCTTTACCATCAAGAAAAGAATGAATGTCAATTTTTCAAACAAGGTTTAATTAACTTTGAGTTGGCAAGATCATTTCTTTCTCTCTATGTAGTTTTAATAACACTCACCACATCTTTTTGACGTGAAGTGATTTTTCTTGGGTCAAATTACAAAGGGCACCAAGATTACATGCCTTTTAAAACAAACTAAAAGAACATAGAACTATCATTCATAAGCTCAATAAATAGTGGAAAACATCCAGAGGTAGAGTATGTTTTCTAGCAGATGACACGTGTATGCTGATATGTCTGTTATGGAAAGGAAATGATTCATGCAGAAAGGAAGATGAAGGGTTTCGTTTAGTTACAATACTTTCATTGTACTAAAAAGATGAGGCAGTCCTGGATCATCCTATAGAACACCTCTGTAACCTGCATTTGACCTGAAGTCATGCTGCAGCTGCTATCTTCTTTCCTTCCTTCTTTCTTTCCTTCCTTCCTTCCTTCCTTCCTTCCTTCCTTCCTTCCTTTCTTTTTTTAAGATTTTATTCATTTGACAGAGAGAAACACAGCCAGAGAGGGAACACAAGCAGGGGGAGTGAGAGAGGGAGAAACAGGCTTCCCGCCAAGCAGGGAGCCCGATGTGGGACTCGATCCCGGGTCTCCGGGAATATGACCTGAGCCAAAGGCAGTCACTTAACCAACTGAGCCACCCAGGCACCCCAGCTGCTATTCTTTCTTGATGAGGTGCGGAATTTTCCAGGTTCGTAACACGACATTTTTGAAAACTACTGCTTACTATTTTATGCTTGCTCCTGTGTGGAGTTCTAGAGAGAGCTGTTATCTGCTAAGTTAAAAATATTAACTTCTCACTTTCTAATTACTACCCATTCAAATAGCCATGTTAAGGAGAAAATCAATGAATTGATTTGCTTCGTAAACACTAATGGAGTGATCACCCATTAAGCACCCAGGGCTGCCCCCCAAATATATCTCAAACACAAATATTATATAATATATGGTCTTAATATATAATATACATATATTTAAATTATAACACATTTTAATATAAACATATTAAAATATAAATTTATAGTATTTATAAATAATTCTCTATATATTATATACTACCATAATGATCCTTGCCTCTGTGGGAGACATGAGATACAAGTGCAGGATCTTGAAATAAAGAAGTTTATCTCATCTTACTTCGGGCGATGAAGGCTCAAGGCAATCATTTAATCTTTTTTTTTTTTAAAGATTTTATTTATTTGACAGAGAGAGAGATCACAAGCAGGCCAAGAGGCAGGCAGAGAGCCTGATATGGCCTCGATCCAGGACCCTGAGATCCTGATCATGACCTGAGCTGAAGGCAGAGGCTTCAACCCACTGAGCCACCCAGGTGCCCAGCAATCATTTAATCTTTTTTTTTTAGTTTAGATTTATTTTATTTTTTTTCAGTGTTCCAAGATTCATTGTCCATGCCCCCCAACATTCTAGAAAATTTAATCTTTTTTTTTTTTAAATATTTTATTTATTTATTTGACAGAGAGAAACACAGCCAGAGAGGGAACACAAGCAGAGGGACTTAGAGAGGGAGAAGCAGGCTTCCCGCAGAGCAGGAAGCCCGATGTGGGGCTCGATCCCGGAGCCCCAGGACCATGACCCGAGCCGAAGGCAGCCGCCTAAACAACTGAGCCACCCAGGCGCCCCTAGAAAATTTAATCTTGACTAGAATGTTGGGAGGTGGTCTGATGAACTGCCTCTTACAAATGAGAAGTAAGGAAACTTAACCAAGGGAACTCCGCTCAGTAAGTGGCTGAGTTCGTCTGTCTGACTCCAACGGGCATCTAACAGAAGGAGTGTATTAGAAAGATTAATATGGCAGAGGTTTACTGAGTCACTAGAGGGGATGAAGACAGAGCTAGGGAGGTCGAGGAGGAGGTCAGTGCATGAACGAGAGAGATCACAAGGATCTAGTCCAGCGGAACAGAGCAGATGGGAAAGGACGCAAAGACAAAGAAGGGAAGATGATCCGAATTTGGTAACAAACTCAACATGCCTTGGGAGAAAAAGCATGGTTTTAAGTTTTTAGGCTGAATGAGAAACGTGGGGAGAGGGTGGTGTGAAAAGAAGACTGGAAGATAACTGACTTATTTTTAAACATGTTCTTTTATAATAAAAAATAATGTAGAAAACATGTTTTGAAATCTGAGAATGAAAAACATGCAAAAGATTAGTTAAGCAAACCTAGATATATACCCCAATGATGCTGGCAGTGTCTGTGCACACTAACAGGTGGGCGTGAATGCGTGCAGCAGCACTATTCAAAATAGCCCCAAAGTGGAAACAACCCAAATGCCCATTAGCTGACAATGGGATAACAGAGGTCGGATAACCATACAATGGAGTGTCATTCAGTCGTAACAAGGAATGAAGCAGAGGCCCTGGTGGCTCAGGAGGTTAAGCGTCTGCCTTTGGCTCAGGTCATGATCCCAGGACCCTGGAATCAAGCCCTGCATGCCATCAAGACCCCTGCCCAGCAGGGAGTCTGCTTTTCCCTCTCTCTCCCTCTCCCTCTGTCCCTCCCCTGCTCATGTTCACTTTTTCTCTCTCTCCAAGGAATAAATAAAATCTTAAAAAAAAAAAAAAAAAAGGAACGAAGCACTGCTACATGAACAACGCTTGAAAACAGTACGGTAAGTTGAAGCAGCTGGTCACAAAATACCATGTATTTATGGCATGATACCATTTACACAGAAGTAGCAAATCTAGGAGAGTAGATTAATGGCTGCCTAAGCTTGCGAGGCTTGGGAGGAATAAGAAGTACCTGCTAATGGGAATAGAGTTCTTTTCTTTTAAGTAAGATTTTAAAAAATTTATTTGTTAGAGAACACAAGCAGGGGCAGCGGTAGGCAGAGGGAGCTGCAGACTCCTTGATAAGCAAGGAGTGGGATGTGGGACTCGATCCCAGGATCCCAGGATCATGACCTGATCCTAAGGCAGATGCTTAACCCACCGAGCCACCCAGGTGTCCTGGGAACAGTGTTTCTTGCTGGGTTGATAAAAATATTCTAAAGCTGATTGTGGTAATGGGTGCCCGACTCTGTGGATATAGTAAACTAAAACCACTGAATTTAGATTGGTGAATTATATGGTATGTGAACTCTAAGTCAATAAAGTGGTTTAAAAAAATAATTAAGAAACTGTATTTCGAAGCAAACACAATAGATTCAGAAGGACGGTAAAAATTGCTTTAGGGGGCGCCTGGGTGGTTCGGTCACTTTACCATCTGCCTTTGGCTCAGGTCCCGATCCCGGGGTCCTGGAAGCCAGCTCCCTGCTCAGCTTGTCCTCACTCGCATGTTCTCTCTCTCCTTGACAAATAAATAAATAAATAAATAAATATATAAAACCTGCTTCAGGTCTAAATACATAAAAAAGGCATAAGTACATGGTATTAGAGTGTAATGACATTTATTTTACCATATATTTAGCCAAGTATCCATTTGGAGACATGTGCTCTGGAATTTCTGAATAACCTACTAAGAAGATCTCGATTTCCCCAAACACCTGATTTATAAGATTAGAACTAAATAATAAACCAAGAAAGTCTCTGTACAAAAAAGGGCCTTTTTTTTTTTTTTTAACAGAACTATCTTCTGCTTTCCTCTGGATGGCAAGATTATGGGTGATTTGTTTGTTTTCTGCATTTTTCTATTATTCTTTACTCAACATTTGTATGAGCACTAATAACTTTTACAATCAGAAGGAAAAGCCCCCCCAGCTCTGTAGTACCGCGTGCATGTAATCTGTTCATCTCACCTCTGCACCCCCTAGTCTTAGCTACCTCACTTCTGTTACTCAGGTCTCTGCTGGTCTGTCCCACCAACTGAAAGCTCTCCGCAGACAGGGTCAACCCTTACTTGCTTCTATATCCAGAGCACACGATTTACTTCCAACTCTGTTCAGGACTGGCACTCATTTAATAAACAGGAATGGTTACCGTTCTCCCCACTGAGAAGGCCTTCTCTCCCTTGTTCCCATCAACTTCCGTCCCTCCCATCCCAAAAATCACACTCTTGGTTCATCTCTGGGTCATTCAAGTGCGAGCATGTGTATTTGAGCAGATATGTACATATGAATTGATGCTACACATTTGGAGCCCAAATCAATTTGATTTATATTGTTGTATATGATTATGCTTTAACCAGTCTGTGGCACTAGTTAATATCATCCTGAAAATAAGGGGTATTCAAAAATGGGGGGGGGGGCTGGTTGACAATTAGTCTCCTACATCTAAAATCTCACCAAAACCATCAGAGAAGCAGCAAGAGGCACTCACGATAGGAACTTCGCCTCAGGTGCTTTACTTCACCCAGGTATCCAGGTCAGGGATGGGCTTCTTGGAAGACAAAGAAAGAGAAGGGTTGAGAAGAAGTGTAGCAGAGGCCAAACACAGTGAGGGATTAAAGAGGGTGTGGAGGGGAAAGAGGCTCCAGAAGGAAACCAGCCCAGAAAGGAAGGGGCGCTGGTGGGAAAGAGCAGGGAGGAAAAAAAAAAAAAATTAAAGCCCAAGTCATACAGAACAAGGACCGGGGCACAAAAAGAAGCATTTGAGAAGAAGCTCTGCCAACTGAGACAGAGCAGGAAAAAAAACCCCTACCAGGGAAGGGAGGTGCCAGTCCCAAGACAGAGCAGATCAATGCAACTTAGAAATGTGTGTTGCCCTATCTGTCCATAGCAGGGGACTCTGAGTCTGGTCGTTATAAATAAATAGCTGAATTAATTTTTCCTTGTTACCAGCTGTAAATAATAAATTTCTCCACAGAGGGCTCATATTTTACTGGACTATGTATTCTATGTATGAGTAACTTCCTTGAGAGCGAGCGAACACTGAGAGATCAGATCCCACCATTTTCTCAATTCAAAATTGAGAACTAAAAGTAAACCAGACCTCACCGAACCACTCGAGACTCCTGAAACATTCACAAAAAAATTTACAAATTAATATACTGACTTAGTCAATTTTATAGATGACTCAAGAAGCCTACATGGTCATTAAGATAAAAAATGATTTCTAACCACTTCAACAAGTATTATCTGTTGTTTGCCAGAAATAATTATGACTTTTAAATACTTAATTAAAGAATTGTCTTTCTGTTGTTGCAGTGCTATCTTTTTTCTTCTTAGTTGACTTGGGCTGCCCTAACAAAATATCACGGACTGGGGAGCTTAAAGAGCAGATATTTATTTCCCCTAGTTCTGGAGGCTAGATGTCCTGGATGAAGGCGGCGACAGGTCGGCGTCTGGGTGAGGACTGTCTCCCTGGTTTGCAGATGGCCGGCCAGGTGCCTGCTGTGTACTCACCTGGTGGAGACAGATGAAGCTCCCTGGGGCTCTCTTCTAAGGGCACTAATGTTACCATGGGGGCCCGACCCTCCTGACCTAAAGAACCTAAATAATCCCAAATAACATCAAAATTGGGGGTTAGGGCTTCAACACCTGAGTCCGGTGGCTGTGGTGGGAAGACACTCATTCCTTCCTCATCTTTCTGACCTTTTAAGGTTAGAAACAAACTAGCCACCTGGACTCAAGTGAAGCAAGTCTTCTCTCTCTGAAAATGTTCTTGTCCAATAGGAGCAACAAACATGATTTGTCTCATTCTGTCTGGGACTCAAGTACTCATTACTTTCTGGTAAGTTTCCTGCCAAATTACATGCTCACTACTCTCACAGTGCCTCCTTTATCTCCTTGCTCTCTGTTCACACTGCTCTGAGAGGTCTTTAAAAAAAAAATTTTTTTTTTTTAAAGACTTTTATTTATTTAACAGAAGGAGAGAGAAAGTACAAGCAGGGAGAATAGCAGGGAGAAAGGGAGAAGCTGACTCTTCACAGAGCAGGGAGCCTGACCTGAGCGGAAGGCAGATGCCTAACCCACTGAGCCATTTAGGCGCCCCTGCTCAGGGGAGTTCTTAAGGCGGGAAAGAAATAGTCACGCACTGAGTGCTTTCTACAGGCTGAGCTCCTTGAATTATTAGATTTTCATCCTCTCTCACCCTGATGTCAGATCAACTACTACGAAACTCTGCATTTGAAAGAAAGTTTCAGCAGAGGGAGAAGTCTGAGTCAAACCTAAGAAGCAGGAACTCACGCAAGGGTAGAAGCATTTCTATTAGGGTTCTCATTAGCAGGAAACTGGAGGCGAGTCCAGAATGTGACCCCCAACGGAGTCGCCTCATTTCCCCTGGGCAGGAAGTTTAATTACCTGTCAGACTTCTCAGGCTCAGCACCCTGGGGAAAGCTGTCTTCTGGCTGCCACATAAACCCAGAGCAGGGCTCTTTGTCCCGTATGGAAATTCTAGCTGTTAATACTCCCTCTCTTTTATCTTGGGCTTGGTGTTGAGAAACTTTTATGGTAACATGCTGGAAGATCATCTGGGGCAAGGGCGATGGTACTATGTGGAAAAATGATCAAAGATTACGAGGACACCTGGCTGAATGAGTGCCACAGATTAGTCAGGCTTTGATTATTACCTGGGGTTAGGGCTTATCAATTACCTTCGCTCTGAGACAGAACTGTGAACTAGAGACATCCCTCAACCAATCGGGAAGCTCATCAGACCCCATCATAGAATCATCTATCTACCATCCCTAGCCTTTCTTTATACTGCACCTTCCTAGGAGAGAAAGAAAAGCTGTAACAGGGAGTTTGCTGGTCCAAGAACCTTGGGCCTCATGCTCCTCTCTACTTAGCCATTTAGGTAGGGCATCCAGGAAGAAGGTGACCAAGCAGCACAGTCTGCCCATGATGGCCTTAGTGTTAGCACTGAAAAGCCTGTATCCCAGGAAGCCTCTCTGTCCCAGACAAAACGGAAGGGTTGGTCATCCTCTACAGGGAACCCAGAACAAGAGACTGTAGAAAAAGCAATTAAAAAGAAAGAAAGAGAGAGACACACACAGAGAAAGATCTTAAAAAAAAAAAAAAAAATCACTGTTATTTCCAAGGGCTGTTTAGAAAAATCAGATGAGCATCTCTGCAAACAGTAAGAACTTTGAAGGTGGTCCAGACAGGTTTCATTCTCTTTTTTTGGTTAACAACTCATTGCTACTATATGATAAGGGACTGGATTATCGGTAAGCTCCCTCCTCCTAGCCTAATTCAAGATGCTATGACCATGTAAAAATACAGTTGACTCTTGAGCAACACAGGTTTGAACTACATAAGCTTACTTATATGTGGATTTTTGTTTTTGTTAACAGTACTGTAAACATATTTACAGTATGTTTCTCCGTAACATTTTCTTTTCTCTATCTTTATTGGAAGGACACAGTATATGACACATGTAAAATATAAAAATGTATTGATCCATGTTGTCGGTAAAGCTTTTGGTCAACGGTAGGCTATTGGTAGTTAAGTTCAAGAGGAGATAAAAGTTATACATCCATATTCAACTGTGCTGGGGAGGGGTCTGGAGCCCTTAACCCTGGTGTTGTTCAAGGGCCAACTGTACACCTTGCCTAAGGAAAGAGGACTGCCAGTCGACACAGTGGAACAGTTCTAAGGCAAGTGCGTGACCTAAAGAGGCAGCCACCAATAGAAACTGGGGCGGAGCTACTTATGTAAGATGGCGGGAAGTATTTTCATCTTGTCCAATCTAATTCACTGGTAGCAACAGGCTTCGAGCTGGGCTGAGAAAGGATTCTGAAGTGCTGCCTAGGTATAGCAGGATAGGGTGCTGAGATTAACCAGCAACACAGGGAAAACAAATGAGCCACATGGAGTCAAGGTGACGCATGTGGATCAGGTTTGCCCTCTCTGATACACTGACCTCAAAGCAAACAAGGATAAAAGTCATCAAATGTAAAAGTTAGCCTGTCTGATAAGACACACCGCCAGAGGAAATAGTACATATATCAGGGGCACAAAAATGTGGCTTTCAAAGCCACTTCTTACATTTATCCTAGGAATCCACCAGGCTTTGTCTTTGACACAGCCTGTCCCCCACCGACAGCCTTCCAAGCTCTATTGCGGGAATGCCATTTAGTATGTAATTCCGAGCACCTCTGTGCTCACACACACATGCTCTCTCCTGCAAACACTCTAATATTGACATCAACCATCTGTCATCGCAATGACATAATCCAGGGCTGACGGTTTTAATGTTGATTCTGGGGGAAAACAATCACTAGAAATTTTCTCGAACAGAAGTGTCTTTTGGTTGATTTGCTCAAGAAAGAACCAAAAGTATCAACTCAAGAGTATTACAAATGGTCTAAAAATAGCCTCAATTGGATTCGATCTGTGGTTAAAAATAGCAGAAGACTGATTTTCTCATTTTTCCTTTAAAAAAAAAATCTGCTTACCACACAAATAAGGGTGATGCCTTATGACGCTATTAGCACGGGACGCTAGTATTGACAGATTAGTGTTGTGATCAGCAAAAGTTAGCATTTATTTTCTCAGGATAAAATTTTACTGACCCAAGAGCCACCTTAATTTTTTTTAAAGCCTTATTTAGTGCATTTGTATTTTCAACGATGGGTGGGTACTTAAAAAAAAAAAAATCACAAAGCATCACCTCAATTCTTTCTCTTTTTATAAACAAATGGATAAAATGGTATCTCGAAAGCTCTCTCCCCTTTCACCAAACTAAGGATGGCACCATCCCCCCAGAGCAGGATCTGAATCCAGGCTCTATAACCCTTGGTCTGAACAGAACAAAGACACAAGAAAGTGGCCGGCAGTCATAACAAAGCTGTGACTGAATACGATTCAAGCCTTTATGAAGACAAGAATCAAGGACATATTTAAAAAAAATTGTCTGCACACGCATTTCTACCTAACCTTTTAGATAGAGTTTATCTTATGACAAGAAGCAGTAACAATCTTTTCTTTCTGTTTTTTTTTTTTTCCCTTTCTGAATGGTACAGACAACTGGTATCCTGTATGAATATAATATTCCTATCCAGCACATTTTGGGTAGAATCCAATAATGTGTGATAACTCAACAATTTAGCACAGGAAGCAAAGCCCACAGCATTCCTTAGAAATTTCACACAGACTATCTAGACAGAACAGACCCATATGAATGGCATTTTTTTCAGTGATATTTGAAGAATGCAATTTTTCAGGGTGGACACCCTAGGTTTGTGACGGATGCAAACTCAGATATGAAAAAAAAACCCACAATTAAATGATTCAGACTCGTGTGTTGTGTTTCCACCGACCTTATTTCTGCACGGGTCAAACAAAGGAAAGTTGGTATTTGACAACTGTGGATGACTCATCAGAGGAAGTTCCTACCATATGGATGTGCTTGCTGAAATAAAGCTGGTTAACAAAGCCAGCCTTTTTTCTCCCTGTGGGCCAGTGAGGGTTTCATTTTAGGAAATGGAAGTGTCAGTGTGGACAAACTGTCCTCAAGTATTTATAGCATAACGTGTAGTTTCCTTAAACTGTCTTTCAACGAAGAGTATGTGAATGAAAAATAAGATCTACATTTCTCTCATTCTCTTGAGTTGTCTGAACTGCATTCTGTTTATAAAACCTACTTAGCGCTGTGAGCTGGGCATAATGTGAGATTGCAAAGTGGTAAGCTACACTGAGGTGTGTTATGGGTTTCCCAATATGTTTTAAGAGTTCTTTATTCATTAAGGAAATCATGCCTTTCTCCTCTTCATTGCACATATTTTCTCCAAGATTACCCTGTACCTTTGAGGTATTTCAATTTTTTGATGAAGCTTTCAATTTTTATACAGTTGGTCTATTAATATTTTTTCTTTGTGACTTAGGAAAAGATTTATTTCTTTATTTGAGGTGGGGGAAGGGCACAGGGAGAGGTAGAGAAAGTCTTAAGCAGGCTCTGTGCTCCAGGACCCTGAGATCATGACCTGGGTCTTAGAAACCAAGAGTCGGACACCTAACTGTGCCACCAGATGCCCTCTTTGTGACTTTCTAATGCTGTGAGAATCTATTCCACTCTAGGGTCAGAAATATTTACTATAGTTTCTTTATCCTTTTATTTATGGTTTCATTTTTAATACTTAACTCTTTTAACTACCTCTTAATTTGCTCCGTGGTAAGGGATACCCTAAGCAGATTAACATTTCCCTCTCCCGCCCCAACAAGTGGACTAGTTATCCTATCTTACGTGTTGAATAAGGCATTCGGTCCTACAGGATTTGTGATTTTGGTAAGTCACATCACTTTCTAAAGTGGGGTCTTTGCTGGGTTTTCTATCCTTTTCCATAAACATCTTATGATTTCTTCTGCTGGTACTAGACTGCTTTGTTTTTTAAACCTACACATATATATTTTTAAGATTTTATTTATTTATCTGAATGAGAGAGAGAGAGAGCGAGCACAAGAGGGGGAGGGTCAGACGGAGAGGGAGAAGTAGGCTCCCCACTGAGCAGGGAGCCTGACGTGGGGCTTGATCCCAGACCCCGGGATCATGACCTGAGCCGAAGGCAGCTGCTTAACTGACTGAGCCATTCTGGAGTCCCTAGATTGTAGCTGCAATTTAGTGCTTTGGGGCAAAAACTTCCCCTCATATATATGTATTTTCATTCTTTGCTATTTTCACCAATTTAACTCTCCAAATGCATTTCAGAAAATCCCACTGAGATTCTGATTGGAGCTGCAAATCCATGAGTTAATTTGGAGAGTTCTTACATCTTTTCAATATCCAATATTCTTAGTCAGGAAAATGTATCACCTTCCTATCATTTAACTATTCTCCACATCTATGCAAGTATTTTATCTCTCTCAGTCAAATTTATAGTTTTCTTGATAATAGGTCCCACACATTTGTTTATGTGAGTCCACATTTTTTGTTGTTACTGGGAATGAAATGGAGCTGCTACCAACTGCAGAAACTCCCCCTCCGCTGTCTGAAGTCCTAATCCTCACTGTTGTCCTGAGTCATGCATTATTTCAGATTTGAAGAACGGCAACGAAGAAAAAGAGGGACATGCTGGGGGGGCACCTGGGTGGCTCAGTCGTTAAGTGTCTGCCTTTGGCTCAGGTCATGATCCCAGGGTCCTGGGATCAAGCCCCACATCAGGCTCCCTGCTCAGTGGGGAAGCCTGCTTCTCCCTCTCTCACTCTCCCTGCTTGTGTTCCCTCTCTCGCTGTGCGTGTCTCTCTGTCAAGTAAATAAATAAAATCTTAAAAAAAAAAAAAAAGAGGGGCATGTTGGGAGGAATGGTTTATATTCAATAGTATGAGACTCTAAGCCTTCCAGAAAGGCTGTAAAAGGTTAAAAAACATGTAACTCAAAGCACTGGGGGGTTAGTAAAAAAGAGAAATAATGTGCTAATAAGCAATCAGAGTGATGACTCATTGCATTGGATCATCCCTGGGAAACCACCTACTAAGCAGAATTAGCAGCTAAGGCGTTATTTTTGGTGCAGGATTCATTGCTATACTTCCTCTTGGGGAGGAAAAAATGTATTAAATCCCAGCTCCCTAGAACACTTGCCAAACCCGCCTGTCAGGTAACAATGCTATTTCTAGAACAGGGTCGGGCTGTGTTCCCTGTGGAAACTTCTTTAGAACAAGACAGAAGCACTTAGCCACGTGGAATGGAAAGGGGAATAAAGCAGGAGGCAGAAGCCCCGGCTCCTAAAGCTGGCTCTGTAACTGATTAACAAATCACGGAGTGCACGCAGAGGGCTGTTTCACCTCTGTCCATCTGTTAAAGGACAGATAATCCCGGCTTCTGCCCCACTCTATATCCCAGACATGCCACAGAAATAATAAACTATGTGGATGGAGCAGTAAGAATGGCTGGGAAGTAAAATCGGCTTTTCAGCAATCAATCAAGGAGCAAAGATAATGAACTCTCCCTCCAGAGTCATTCATTTTTGCTTAATACTGTGTTACCTGCCCCATCCACACCCGTCCATGGTGTCTCCTCTTTTTCTCACTGTGTCTAAATGTGCAAAGAAGATTCAGTGCTGTTGTTCAGGCTGTATCTCTGGGCAAAATCTCTGAATTTAACTGATATTTTGCTAGGCTATTCCCAAAGATCACTGCCTCAGAAAATTTAGAGATGATGCAGTCAGGAAAATGACAAACATGGCGGGAAATGGGTTTTCTTAGTCAGTATCCAGGGCAGTAAAGCTAATTAGTTAAACCTTTCCCTCTTCCCCTTTGATAGAGCAGTAAAGGAAATACACTCCCTCTTTCCAAACGCATTAATAAATTGTTAGACTATGCATTTCCCCAATAAGCAGTGAGTTTGACCATTTTAATTCTTACGTTTATCATTGGCAACACTTCTGCGAATTTCTATTTCTTGGTTCTAACCCAGCCATAAACATTTTGCTTAACAAAACGGGATAAGAACCATAGGTAAGACCTATTTTGCTAATGCTTACTGAAGCAACTCTGAAACACAGTCATTACTTGCCTAATTTTATAGAGGAGGAAGCTGGGGTAGAGGGGAGTTCTGTTAACTTAGACACAGTCATGTATATGGTAAGTGTAGGGGCTGGAATCAATACTGCTAATCATGATTGCTTATTGATACTATTTTATCATTCATCAAATGCAACCTACCACAGCACATTAAAAAAATGTACGTTACCAAACAAAAATTAAAGTCAATCTTTTGGGGTACCTGGGTGGCTCAGTAGTTAAGCATCTGCTTTTGGCTCAGGTCATGATCCCGGGGTCCCGGGTTCGAGCCCCACATCAGGCTCCTGGCTCAGCAGGAAGCCTGCTTCTCCCTCTCGCACTCCCCCTGCCTGTGTTCCCTCTCTCGCTGTGTCTCTGTTAAATAACTTTAAAAAATATTTAAAAAAAAATGAAGTCAATCTTTGGCCTCAGCATGAAGTCTCTGTCTTAATTACAAAACAAATGAATTTATTTTATTTTTAGAAAATATTTTACTTATTTATTTGACAGAGAGAAACACAGAGAGGGAACACAAGCAGGGGGAGTGAGAAAGGGAGAAGCAGGCCTCCCACTGAGCAGGAAGCCCAATGTGGGGCTTGATCCCAGGACTTCAGGATCACAACCCAAGTGGAAGGCAGAGGCTTTAAGACTGAATCACCCAGGCACCCCGCTATCCGCCCTGTATTTGACTTTATGACAGAAGGGTATCATGGACAAGAGGTTTTAGGTCAGCTATGCAAATGAGACATTTGGTTAAAAAAAAGCAATTTCAGATTGTGTCGACTTTAGCACCTAACAAATACACACCTTTGATTACTTTGGTTTTGCATGCTGAAAAGTCTGAAGGGCATTTAAATTTTTCTTTATGTGGTAACCGAACTGCTCTCCTCCAATTTATCTAGATATATCTTTGGTATATCTTTGATGTCATTATTTCATTAGTGTAAGTACTGTCTTTTTTCAAAAGATAAACTGGCACCTGAGAGAAGTCCCCAACAACACCGGATGAGAGTCCTCAGCTGAGCTTGGAGCAGTGGAAACACGGACACACCGATCCCACAGCCCTGTCACAGAACAACATCCTACCGTGTCAGGGTTTACCGATTCCCTCATTTCAGGCTGAACTTTCCCGGTACCTCTCTGCACTTGTGAGTTTTGACAATGCCCTGATGGAAGGATGCTTCAGAACAAATGTGGGGTTTGCCTTGCAGAATCTTGCTCTGCAAGGCGAGGGCTCTGACAGGCGGCAGGACAACCCAGCCCGTGTGGACCCTCCGGGCCAGGCACGGACTCCAGTCCTACTCTGCCACCAGCCAGCTGTGATCCAAGAGGCAACACGAACTCTGAGCCTCAGTTTCCTTAGTCTACTCCTTGATGGTCCTAGGGAACATCACTTACATAGTAAATTACAATAAAAATGTCCACAAATAAAATTTTGCAACTAATGCTACAAAATGTCTTTTGAACCCCAAAGTTAACCAGCTCTTGGATACCAATGGTATGAAGAAAATGACTAACGTCTGCGTTTCAAGCAGAACTACCACATGATGCTACCAAATCGATTTCAAGTTATATCCTGATTCTAAAAACATTCGAATATGAAAAAAAATGAACATTTCAGAAACATTCAAATACGGTAGCATAGCTGATAAAGTTATTTTCTCACTGGGAGGTAGTGAAATGTTCTAGGTGTCCTGTGTTCCAGACTCTCCTCAATATTGGAAATTAGGTCTTCTGTTTCTTTAGAGCCACTTAATTTTCCAGTTCACCGAATACAAATATACTTTAAGTTATTTTTTTTTTCTTTTTAAAGTATTAAAAAATTTTTGGAGCTCGGGTGAAAACACCCAGAGAGCTGCCAGTCTAAAGTTCAGTCTAAAGTTCTTAAAATAGAAGGGCGCCTGGGTGGCTCAGTGGGTAAAAACCTCTGCTTTGGCTCAGGTCATGATCTCCGGGTCCTGGGATCGAGGCCCGCATCGGGCTCTCTGCTCTCCTCATCTCTCTCTGCCTACTTGTGATCTTTCTGTCAAAGAGATAAAGTAAAATCTTTAAAAAAAAATAAAAACAGCAATGGGAACCTTGATTGCTAAGCACTTCTCAGCTGTAACACACATTTTCTTTTCTTTTTTTCTTTCTTTCTTTTCTTTTCCTTTCTTTCTTTCTTTTTTTCTTTCTTTCTTTCTGAAGATTTACTTGTTTGTTTTAGAGAGAGTGAGAGCTGGGGGTGATGGGGGGAGGCGCAGAAGGAGAGGGAGAGGGCATTCCAGGTTCCCCACTGAGACAGGGCCTGCTGTGGGGCTCAATCTCAGGACCCTGAGATGGTGACCTGAACTGAAACCAAGAGTCTGATGCTTAACTGACTGAGCCATCCAGGCACCACACACATGCATTTCTTGATCACTGATCAATTTTGGTAGCAACTTTACTGAGTATTTGTTACAGAAAATTCAGTAAAGAGGATTATGGGGCAAACTCTTTTAACACAATTTGGTGACCAGACCTCCAACTTCCTTTGTGCATTAGTGATCTGAGGAGCACGTTAGGAAGCTGATAAAAATAGCTTCAGTTAAGCCCCAGTCGTTCTCTTCCCTCAAGAGCAGCTTTTTTGCTCAGCAGTATTACCAGAGAGCTGGGGTTTGGTACTTAAAGCCTTCCTGTTCTCGCTGGAAAATTGGGAGTCAGTACCCCAGCAACCGCCATGCTAAGCCTCATGCCTAGAGATCACACCAGACTGTGCAGGCTTAAGCCGCTTTGTACAATTTCCTTTGACTCCCCCGCCTTTTCTCTAATTTTTTTTTTTGGTTGTTGTTGTTTCGTTGTTATGGGTAGTGACAGTTTCTGGTTTCTTTCGTTTATCAACGGTTTCCTTTACCACAGCCTCTATTCCTTCTGCTGGAAGCCTGGCACATTTGGAAGCTGGAAGCAAAACCACAACTGAATAGGCTGGCACTTGCTTTAACAGTCATTTCCAACCACAGATTAATACTATTACTGGATTTAACTAACGGCTCTCACTCAGCCCAACTGTCATCATGGGAGAACATGAGAGCCAGTGAAGCTGAAAGGGAAAATAGAAGCAAATCCAAATCATGGTAGAGTTCTACTGATTTCTCATTTTTTGAATCCAAGAGTAGCTCTCTAAATATCCTCTTCTTGGTTCCCCTAATGACATGTATCACGTATGGATGAGGACGTAACACCCTCCTTCTCCAACCTACTGGAGGCTGAAGTCAGCTGGTCAGGGCGGGCACCAGCCTGCAAGACACGGCAAATTGCTCAGTGGCCCATGGGGTACCTCTCTACCCTGCACCTTGCAGTGCCCACCTCTGGAAACTGCACAGGATGCTGGAGTTCAAGCACATTAAGTTCAAGAGAAGGAAGCCTTCCTGGAGGTCCTAGGTTGATGACGGTGGAGCTGCTCAATGCTAGCCTATCAGAATCAGGAACCTGGTTTTTTTTCTTCGTCATTTACCTTGATGTGGCAGACTCCGGGCCTAGTTCAGGTGACCGGGTTTTCCAATAGACAGTAAGAGGGGATGGTATGGTATATGATAGGGTATTCTACTGGCTAAATACACATAAACAGGATCAGGATATCTTTTTTACACAAGAAAAGCAGGTTACAAACAAGCATGAGCTCACTTTTTAAAGAAAATTGAAACATTATAATGCATAGGAAAACAGTCGAAAGATACTTGTTAAACCATTAATAATGGTAATCTTTGGGTCAGAGGTTTACGGTTTATTTTTCTTTCTTCTTACTGTTCTAAAAAAAAGTATTTTGTGGAGAGCAATTTTGAAATTATGTAAATCTCCTGATCTGTACCAAATGTTTACTGAAAGTTTTAGCATCCACTGATGACTTTCTATCAATTCCTTCTGATTTTATTAGTTAGCATTCTACTATTAAGAAAAAGCTTTCTCTTCTCTTCTGTTTATCTCTTTATATCAGTATGGACTCAGGATTTTGTTTTATTCAGTAAAAGAATTCATTATTTTAATGGATTATAATCCATTACTATAATTATGCATTTTCATGTTCAAAAGGTCTCAGATTTGTCCAGTGATCTCTTCAAGCCAACTTCTCTGTTCTTTTGTATGTTTCCATTATTAATTAATTAAGTATTTAATTTGAGAGTGAGCAAGAGAGCAGGGGGAGGGACAGAGGAGCAGGGAGAGGGACAAGCAGACTCTATGCCCAGCACAGACCTGAGTGGCGTTGGGTCTCACGACCCTGAAACCGTGAGCCCCATGACCTGAGCCGAAATCAAGAGTCAGATGCTCAACTGACTGAGCCACCCAGGCGCCCTCCTTTTTTGTTATTATTTTGAAAACATTTTCTTTCTTTCTGGCACAGCAAGATGCTCCAGGTTTATCTTATAGTCTTTACTTGTATTTAAAAAACTGCTGTTTGGTAACCACGTATTACTTTTGTTAAATGAAAGAATATGTACGATTTAAAAACTAAAAGCATTTAAAAAGTCCAGGAGCACTAGGGTGGCTCAGTTGGTTAAGCATCTGCCTTTGGCCCAGGTCATGGTCTGAGGGTCCCAGGATTAAGCCCCACGTGGGGCTCCCTTATTGGGGAGCCTGCTTGAGGATTCTTCTCCCCTTTTCCCTCTGTTCCTACCGCCTCTCGTGATCTGTCGAATAAATTAAAAAAATCTTAAAACAAAACAAATGGGGCTCCTTTCTGAGTTCCAGTTGAGATGGGAGAGGGGATCACCTGCCTTACAAATCAGTGTGAAAGGCAATTACAGCCTTTAAGATCCTTAAATGCCTAAGTCATGGCTCTTTTCTTGATTTAAATACAGTGAAGCAGCCACACAACCCCAGAAACGAAAGGAAACAGTTAAAGTACATTCTGTTCAATGAACTTCTCATAGCCAAATGTCTCTTCACCCCCCGCCCCTCAGAAAACTGCACAGAAGAAACACTGAGACAAAATCATTTTCATCTGTGACTGCGTTTCTTCCTGCTGACTGTTTGGAGTTTCCCTACAAGCCGGTGTGAGGCACTGCTTCCTGTGGCTTACAGCAAGTCTCCATGAGGGCTGACAGGCCTTGGGGAATGCACTCTGGATTCTGTGAGGCACCAAGGAGAATAAAACCGGGGCCCCCCCTTTCCACTCCTTCAAGGCATAGACGCTTCACCGAAGACCGCCCTGCCTGGCTTCTCTCGCCTTATTAGATGGGTTTACTGCAACTCATTGTAAGGTACGTATGCTCAGCCTCTCGCCAGAAGCCAGGATCAGTTTTAGCCTCTGCGGTGACTGTGGTGGGGTGGAGGGGACACAGGGAGCCCTGCGACGATTAGTCATTACTTTAGTATTGAGTCATTTGGCCATACCGTCCAGTCAGCTGTGACCTAAGTTCATGCTTTGTGCCCTAGGTGTGAGGTTCTGCCTAGAATCCCCTCCCCGCACTCCAGGTCCTATCTAGGCTTTTTGACTTCTTGACATGTCCCATGTCACTTTTGACAAGAAGCCACCCCTTACCCTGTTCTAGAAAAATGATACACCAAGGTCCTTGAATAACATGAATCATAGTAACAGTGGTTCAGTTTTCCTACGCAGATACAAGGCAGAACCTCAAGCTCCGTGCTTTAAGTGCACTCTTTCATTTGACCTCAGATCAACCCGAGGTGGGAAGTCTATGTTAATACCTTCATTTTACAGTTGAGGAAACGAAGGTTGAGAGATGATGGTTAATAATGAGTCACCATCACACAGCCGAGAACTGGCGGGGACAGAACCCGATGCTCCAAAGCCGGTTCTCGTGACTGCTTCACGACACCGTGTCCTTCAGAGATGACTATGGAGCGCTCAGTGGACATGAGTTTCTGAACAAAAATTGTTTTTTTAAAAGAGAAAAATGAGTGAATGGAAACCACCCTGGTGAGCCTGATGTTGAGACCAAGTCAGGTTCTTCAGCTGAAGCTAAGAAGAGAGGAGATCCTGAGGCACTTGGAGTCTGCGGGGAACTGGGGGCGGAGTGGACACCCTGCCCTTCAGTAGCCCATCTGCTCCTTCTGCACATCTGTGGGTCTGGGATGAACTTCTCGCTGTGCTGGGCACAGGGACTATGTGGTCTCCCTGACCTCATGGGGCTGTCAGTTCAGGGAGGGAGAAAGGAAAAGAACCGTTACAGAAGCAGTGAGTGCTGGGAGGAAAGTAAGAGGCCCCGGTGATGAAGAACAGAGCAGTGAGGAAAGGCCACCTGAGGAGCTGGCATTTAACCTCGAGGATGACCCAGGAGAGGCAGAACTGCTGAGGTCTATCCTCATCCCTTTTATCTTTGGTGGTAGCTGGACTTCTTAAGTACTTCTTTCTTTCTTTCTTTCTTTTTTTTTTTAAGATTTTATTTATTTATTTGACAGAGAGAGAGATCACAAGTAGGCAGAGAGGCAGGCTGAGAGAGTGGAGGAAACAGGCTCCCCGCTGAGCAGAGAGCCCGACGCGGGCCTCGATCCCAGGACCCTGGAATCATGACCTGAGCTGAAGGCAGAGGCTTTAACCCACTGAGCCACCCAGGCGCCCTCAAGTACTTTTCAAAAATGCCTACCTTGGGTTCTGCTAAGCAGGTCAATCACTACTTTACAATCCATGTGCTTTATCACTAGTGCTTTCTCCACATAGTTCAAAACATCCCAGATAAAATATAAGCCAGGTTTTGCTAGTCTGCCTAGGACTGTCCTCATTTCTTTCTTTCTTTTTTTTTTTTTTTCAATACAGAAAAATCACTTCAGAAGCAGGGATAAGAGAGAAGCTCTTTGTGCTCTGCGGAGTTCATCCAAGTGTACCATTTGTTTCTTCCCTGCGGAATGGTCATAACAGTTCTAGGAAAGATGATGAAAGAAAAGAAATGGGTCCAGAGGGTCCTAAAAAAACAAGGCCAAGTGTGCTATTCATGTGGGCCCTGAGGGGGACAGGAGAAGGCAAGAAAGCAGGGAACAGGGTCCAGTTTTTTTTTTTTTTCCCCCATCAGTGCTGTCTGCGTAGTGGTCAGATGCTGCATTCGAAACCCAAAGGCTTTTTCAGTCAGAAGAGGTGAGCCCTGACTCAGCTTCTTCCTATTTCTGAAAGTGCTCATTTTAACTGTCTCACAAGGGGAGATTCTGGAGAGTCTGCTGAAGGCAAAAGCACCAAAGACATAGGTTCCTTCTCTACCAGAATCTGGCTGTACTTTCTCTGGGAGAAGGGACGCTCCCTATAGATATGGGGGACTGGGACCAGAGATCATATTATAACTAATAAGGGAATATTTTTGATGTTTAGAGAATTCAAATCACGATTATTTTCTTGTAGTCCAAGACTGTAATAAAATGGTCATGAGCTCTCTTCACGGAGCAAGTGGATATTCTGAGACCCTCTCCTCCCTGGTTTCCAGAAGTCTATTTTTTCCTCCATTATACTCCTTCCTCTATACCGAATAATTAACCCTAAGGACTAATCTAGTCTCATAAAACAAAGGCCTGTGAAATCTGCTCCTGATGTACAGTGAAGTGCAGAATTACCCATCAAGTGATGTGTATAGCCTGAGAAGGCCAAAATTCCTTTCCCAAGGCCTGACCACCCCCTCCGCCCCAAAAAAAAGAACAGGGAGGAAAGCCTGCACGCCAATGACTGGAGGAGCCGTTTTATCATTCCACACACATCCAGGACCGTCGAGGTTTCTTCCGCCACACAGAAGTGACGTGGAGCCACGTGCTGCCCCGTTCTCATCCGTCAGTGGAACTCCACCAACGCACCAAAGCTGTCAGCACCTGCGGCTGCCATCGTGGGCCCCCAGACTGCGAGGCCACAGGGTCAGATATGCGGCCTGGCGCTGTGCCAGGGCAGGGCTGCATCTCCAAAGGGACCAGCAGCCACTCAGAGCCCCCTCTGCCACGGCCTGGCCCCCTGTCTGGGAGGGAAGACAAATCCGATTTTATGAGGTCTGGCATAGAAAGCAAATTGTCTGCCCCCGTATCCAAAAGCACTTGAATGGCAGAAGTGAAGGAGAGGAGCAAAGACCCCAGGTGCGCATGTCAGAGTGGATCTCTCTGGAGATGAACCTTCTGGTTCATTTGGTTTGGGTTCCAGGGTGTTTTCACTCAGGTCTCTTCGATCTGTAGCTGTCTTTCCCAGGCTTTCAAGAGATTTCTCTCAATGAAGTCATGCAAAGCCAGAGAAATGGCATCACAGGGCTTTGCTCTTTCCTGCTTTTTAAAAGGCCATCAAAATCATCATTCCCTCACAGACCCATTCCGGAAGAAAGAGGCAGCTTATCTTGTTTTTAAGCTATTGTGTTACCAGCATTTCAATGGCACAATGAAGATAAGTGAACTCGTGCAAAGTAAGGTCTGGCCCAAGGCTCACCTGATTGGCAGTTTCTATCTCACTGCACACACTTGATAATAAGATTTCGAACTCATTAAGAACTGCTGCTCGATCCAGAAGCATGATTCTGTGACACCGGGAGCGTTTCTGATTACTTTGCAGGGAAGCCACTGTCACAAACAGGATTTCCTAAAGAGGTCTTAGGGCAAGGAAGCTTCATTCTGACTTTGGCTCTGCCATCTGGGCAGCCCTGCTGCTCCTCCCCTACTGTAAACAGGCAGTTGGAGGGGCCTGGGGAACACTCCTTCCTATTGTTCTTCATGCCTCTCACTTCCCTTTCATCTCTGGTAATAGCTGGAATTTATGAGTACACTGGATGACCTTCCAAGTCTTTCCTTTGGAGTTTATTTACTTCGTGGATACTCCTTAAAAGGGCTCTGCATCTTTTGGCCTCTCATCCCAACTGTATTTGCCCAAAGGTGTGGCTTCATCGCCGTGCACTGTTCAACAGACTGGAAAGAAGTCATAAAGATGTGCAGTCCTTACAGTCCAACAGTGATTGTGCGTAAAACACACTATTTCTCAACTTCTACCTGCCACTCCAGCCAGACGGTGCTTCCTTCGGAACACACTGGTATTTCTCTGGCTTGTCGAATGAAGTTTTTGTTAAAGATCCAATTGATCATCTCCAAAATCCAGCTCTGGACTAACCTGATGAAGCCTCTATTTTTCTAGTCCAGTTGAGAGCAGTATCGATTCTTCCAAGCTCTTGAAATATTTAAATGTCCCACGTAGTCTAGCACTTACGCCAGCAACGAGTTGGGTACTGTTGGTTAATTATTACACGTGAACACATCAGGTCCACTTTTCTTATTTGCTCATGTAGGTTATAACCTCCTTGAGGTCCTGGCCACAGATCTTGGTATATATAAGTGAGAAGTGGTCTTTCACTTCTTTGCTATCTCCCATAGTGCCCAGAATAATCTTAACCACTTGCTAGGTTTTTCAAAGAAAAACCATAGGAATCCCTGGTTTTGGTGTTTCATTTCCTTATGATGTAAGTGGGTTAAATATATATTTTTAAGTGTAAACATTAGACTTACCCAGAGGAAAGAATGCTAGAACCATTAACTAATTTGCTTACATCACTTTGATTAGTAAAATAATGCAACATTTCCAATTTAAAATGAAGTGTTTTTGGGGGAACATAAAGTAAAATCTAAACTCCACTGAAGAAAAATTCTGAGATCGAGAAATATGGCAAGACTGATTTGAGGAAGACAAGGACCGAATAATGCATTTGGTCCACTTTACGGCCAAACTACTCAGAATGACAGGCTCGGAGCCGGAGGGTGCATGCTCAGTTCACTCATGCATTCATTCCTTGCTTGCTCAGGGCCTGCTTTATGCCATGCTATTAGATGTAGGGCGGCGAGCAAAACAGAGATGCACCACAGATTCATGTGATAGGATGAACAGTTTTAAGGCAGGAGACACCATAATAAATATGTCTTTGCAAACTGCGGTAAGTGCTACAAAGGAAAAGAACAAGGGCCTACTGCACTGAAAGTATCACTGGGTTCTGACTTTACTCTGTGTAAGAGAAGGCCTGTTTGAGGAAGTAACATTTAAGATGAGACCTGAAGGATGAAATAGTGAGGAGGTGAACCAGGGAGTCAGAGGGGAACAGTTCAGGCGAGGACTTCAGGAATCACTGCGAGCAGTCTCCCCAAGGCGCTGCTCTAACTGCTGCATTGGGAGGGCAAAGCCAATACACGTACGGATCCGAGGAAAAAGGACGCAGGGAATCCACGGATGCCTTCAACAGATATTTATAGGATGTCGACTCCGTGAGAGATACAGTTCTGTGCTCTTGGGATATCCAAGTAAACAAGCAATGTCCCTACCCTGTGGAGTTGCATGTTCTGTGACAAGACATAGAAACATTAACTTATATTCATCTAAATACTGCAGGGCTGGCCACAGACCTTGGTATATGTATGATGAAAGCAGAGGAAAGAACCCTAATGTAAGAGATGGAGGAGATAGCTGTTACAATTCTCTATTTTGTGAGTTAGAGGCACTGGCAGCTTTGGTCCTGGACTAGATTTTCAAGTGAACAGCCTTGGAAGATAGAGATGGTGTGTCCCTCGGGAGCACCAGGAGGTCTGTTGACTCTTTAACAGAATGCCTCCTGCTGGGGCAGAGGTCAGGCAGACACGCTGTGCATCGGAAGTGCCAGGTTCCACAAGCGCCAGGTTCCCGAAGCCTAGAGTTTGATTTGTGCAACACAACCCCTTATGTGCGCAGGCATCCCTCAGCCCTCTTCTCACTGCCCTACAGGACCTGGTGCTCATCCCGGTCAGGTCCTCCAGCTGCTGCTATTGCTGTGAGGAATAGACTGTTCTTGTCTCTGACCCAGGAGTCTTGTGTCTTCTGCAAGCATCCATGAAACTTGTGGCGAGCTTATCTGTTAGCTTGCAAGGAGGGTAAAATCTCAGATGCTTCACAGTTCTTGCGCTCTGTCAGTGGACAGACTGAAGAATGGTTACTTGTTAGTTTAGAAAGGCAAAACCCAAGAGTGGGGATAAGGCTGAGCTTATGGAATCACGCAGAGGAAACCTGGTTGTGCTCACCAATCCCGAACATTAAATTAAGGGGTTGATCCCTATCATATAGGAGAGGTAACTCTGGGACAAAAGGAAGGGATTTCTTCACATAGAGGAAACTGACCTTTTACAATTTACCATCAGCCATGGTGCTGGCTGAAAATGCATATCGTTTTAAAAAGGACTCATTCAGCTTAGAGATGACAGACCTAGAATGCCCAATTCAATATGTATTAGATGACTCAGTCCCGGAAAGTGGAGGATCATGTCCCTCTAACACATAATTCTCACTCTCTGTCAGGGTAGGAGTATTGGGAAAGACAATTAATCTGACCTAGTCAGGGCCACTTTTTAAAATTTTACTATTTTTTAAAAAAAGATTGTATTCATTTATTTGACGGAGAGGGAACACAGCTAGGGAGGGAACACAAGCTGGGGAGAAGCAGGCTTCCCGCTGAGCAGGGAGCCTGATGCGGGGCTCAATCCCAGGTGTCTGGGGTCATGACCTGAGCCGTAAGGCAGACGTTTAACAACTGAGCCACACAGGAATATGGTCTCTTTTGATCTATAAGATAAGAATCAGAACTCCTCACTGCTTTATGCAAGTTTAATTGGATACACATATAGAGACACATGTATCTGGAATATACAACTACAAAATCTCTTTTAGAACAAGATGCAATTCGTAAAAATCTTAACTCATGAATCTGAAATAATCTTGGTAAAATATGCTCGTATTTTAGGGCAGTTTTCTCCCAAACAGATGTGCAGAACAACACTTCTAGGAAATTTTAACAGGCATATCTTGAAAAGAAAGTTCTGTGATAAAATTATGTTTGGACAGCCTTACACTATATGTCCTGGAAATTCCAATTATCTACATTAAGAGCTCTGAGGAGTCCTGAATACAGAAGTTTACGTTTAACCTAGCATTTATCCTATTATTTTAGTATTAGACTACCATTTCACAGCACTCCTTATATATCACATTTTATGAAACAGTATTCTTCAAAACAACAGATAGAGAGATGTTGTTTAAAGGGCTAAAAAGTCAAGATTTTCGTTAAGTGATACACTGTAATGGCAACATTATCTACAAAACTTCACTAATTTGAAGTGGAAAATAACAGTGGACTGGGACAGAAAAGATTTCCTGGTTTGGGTAGCTTATTCAGGATCGGCAGGATTATTTCTCTGTGGGGGGGATCCTGGGGATCTTTTGTTTCTTGGGTCCAAGAAGTCAGAAGGCCCCAATTTCAAGAATATATTTTTTAGCAAAGCATACAAAACATGATAGCTAACATTTACTGCTGCCTATCAATATGCTAAGTGCTATTTTGAGCACCTTACCTTAAATTCTCACAATAAATTAGGAGAGAGGTACTCTTATTATCCATTTCCACAGAAAAGGAAACCGAGGCACAGGGAGGTTAAGTAACTGGCTCGAGGCTACACAGCTGGTTAAGTGAAAGCTGAGATTTCAACCCAGGCAGTCTGGCTCCAGAGGGTCAATCCATATGCTCTACTACATTTGGAATTACAGCATTATCTGCAAACTTCCATATTATAAGTGCAATTCATATCACACTCCAATTCACCGTATCTTCCAGTTGGGTCAAAGCCTTGGGTAAGTAGCCTGCAGAACTCAATGTTTACTGTTTATTCCACTGGCTTTACTGTTGTTGTGTTGCTATTCTTTTATATGTTGGTGTGTTTGTTAATTTTCTATTGCTCCGGTCACACATTACCATAAATTCAGTGGCTTAAAACAACGACGACGATTCCTCTCTCAGTTCTGTAGATCACACAAACATTTAGGGACGGCTTGGCTCCGCTGGTTGGTCTCTGTGAAGACTCTTACAAAGCTGAAACTGAGGTGCTGGCCTGGCTGTAATCCGTTCTGGAGCTTCTGGGGAGGACTTGGCCTCCCATCTCATTCAGGGAGTTGGATGAATTTGGCTTCGTCTAGTTGACGTACTGAGGTTCCTGCTTCTTTGTCGACTGTCTAGTGGAGGCCACTCTTAGCTCCTGGAGACCTCACTTTGGTTCTTAGTGTGGCCTCTACATCTCGGTCTACACCTCAGAGGTAGCAACAGTGGGGCTCAATCCTTCTCACACTGGGAATCTCTCTGACCTCTCCTGTTGCGCCATCTCTTGCCTCTAGCCTGAGAAAGGGCTCCCACGATTCGATTAGGCCCACGCAGGTAATCCAGAATACTCTATGTTTAGGTTCATAACCTTAATTACATCTGCCAAATCCCTTTTGCCATTAGAGGGAAAGAAATTCATAGGGATTAGGGTGTAGACATATTTATGGACCACCGCAGATGCAACTTTTGGTGAACATTTCTGTGCAAAGATCCCAAGAGTGGTGAATGCTAACGCTATCCCTGACTGAAAAAACAAACCAAGCCAAACAACCTCAAATGAAACAAAGAAGAATTTCATAGCTTGATGTTAAATTCCAAGTTTTACTCTGTTTCCAGAAGACCTTAGGTCCAGGAAATGGGGTAAAGATCAATAGCCAGCTCGGGAAGGTGGAAGGTCTCGGAGATAATCTGCATAACAAACTGCCTGAGATCAGCAGCTGTTCAAATGGTAGCAGGAAGAAATGACTGCCCGAAGTACAGGATGACTTCCGAGGACTTAAAGAGAATACAGGGATTGCTGCAAATGTATATTCCTAGGAATGCACGTCCGCGCATAACAGTTAAAAAGAAAATTAACATGGACGGGCAGAAGCAGGATGGATTCTGGACCAACCCTCGCATGCCCGATGGTGACCCTTTATTTGGATCCTACGGAGGCCTTGGGGATCTTGGTAGAGAGCCAAGGGCATTTAGGCAGCAAGGGTACTCTGGGTAGTGCCTTTTGCATGAATGGGAATGGGTATGCACGTATGCCAGTATCTTAGCAATGGGTAGAGGATGCAGTAATATTAACAACCCTAAGACATCCAACAATGTGACCCCCATTATAACTCCTAAGTTCTATTGATACACTATTATCTTATTAAGCAATTCCACCAATGCTGAGTATTTTGATAGATACCACTTTTTGTATTAATGTAGATAATCTTTAAATAGAAAAAGTCAGTGTTTTGGAAGAATGGGAAGATGCCAGAAATTATGATCTCAGAAGGAACAAGTCACCCACCTGAAAATTTAACCCAGTCTGCCTTTTGCATAACTTCCGTGATTTTCTTAAATGTTAGTTGGGCTCTCAGTACCTCCTCGAGGGGGCTATAATTTGGCTACTCCATTTTATGTCTTTGTAATTGTTTCTTATCCCATTCATCTCTCTATTTCATCTTTAATTTTTTACTTTGAAAAATTCACCTACTCTTCTCTTATTTTTAAAGGCCTTTAGAAACCATTTCTTTCTAGTTATAAGTGGGCTAAAGTGAAACGTAATTTTAGTCATTTTTAATTAGACTTTTAAATCTGATGGTATACTCTGCCTGAAGCTTTTCCAGGGGAATTTCTGAAGTCCAATTACAGGGCTAGTCTCCTAATAAGGACTATTAATTCATAATGAAATTATTTGCTTTTAAGCTTCATCCAGATCCTGTTGTGAAAAATTTACTAACCTAACCACATTCCTATAGGGTCATTACTATGGCCAGTACAAACAGGTGAGGTCTGCTGAAGTCGCAGTTCTCCTCAGAATGTCTGTGAACAGTTGGGTGTTGGGTCCAGACAGCCCCTCAAGAGAATG
Organism: Spilogale gracilis; assembly: GCA_004023965.1. Taxonomy (NCBI): domain Eukaryota; kingdom Metazoa; phylum Chordata; class Mammalia; order Carnivora; family Mephitidae; genus Spilogale; species Spilogale gracilis. Next base: position 31,843 of record PITA01009669.1, on the reverse strand, counting down.
CCACTAGTCCTTTCATACTGTGGCCCCCCCATTCTTGATGTGCTAATTCTGATATCTCTTTCAGTTAGCTCAAGTTTACCCAAATTGTATTCAACAATCATTAACTGCATCTTTGCACATATGAACTTTTCTGTTGCCTTCATCTGTTTAAGGACAGCTCACCTGAATACAAAGGTCTTTGGTACAGACTCCCCATGGTCCCAAAGCTAAAGACTTTTCTTTATTGTCTTATGCCTTTTAGTTAAACAAAAGAGAAGTCTGAGGCCAGCCTGATTTCCCTATCTTTCTGTATACCTTTCAAATAAGTGTGTTTGCTCCTTGTAGGCTTTTCTCTTTCTTCATAAAGTTCAAACGTTTGCCAGATGTGTCCTGTGTGGCAGATCCCATGGGTTGCCTCCCCAGTATCCACTTTCCCTTTTACCTTGTAAAATAACTTGATGTTCTTCAGACCACATCTATCTGGTCAACAGAACCCATGTCTCTGGTCTCAGTGCCTGGTTCAAGTGCAGGCATACACCAGAAGCCGTCCTAAGGATGAATTCTGGCACTTGTCCTGGGAGCCCAGGTCCAGAAGAATGTGTTCTTTGTCCAAGCGTCCTGGTGTTGTGAATGTGACACTTGGAACTGCTGGAACCACTTTGTCATGAGGGAGGAGAGTCTTCTGAGACGCCAAAACATAGCCAAGGGAATCTCAAAAGAAATGGAGCTGTAGCCTCTGGATTAAGCCAACCCTGAAAGCTCACTTATTCATGTGGGATCGCTGTTCATGTGAGCTAACAAATTCCTTATTCTTTAGTTGATCCAAACTGAATTGTCTGTACTCATAGCCCTGCCCTGAGCACCCCAACTACTAGGGTCTCCTTTCCAATGATTTCCCCCGAAATGTTGTGAGCTCTCTTACTCCACATACTCAAATCTTGTCTCTGTTCAGGAACATGTTTCTCTAATTATGTTTCTGATTACTAAATTTCAAGGCCATCAATTTTTTCTTTCTCTTTTTGAAGATTTTATTTATTTATTTGACAGAGAGAAACACACCAGAGAGGGAACACAAGCAGGGGGAGTGAGAGAGGGAGAAGCAGGCTTCCCCACGGAGCAGGGAGCCTGATGCGAGGCTAGATCCCGGGACTCCAGGATCATGACCTGAGCCAAAGTAATGACTGAGCCACCCAAGTGCCCCAAGGCCATCAATTTCTTAAGCCATGTTTGCCTTCTTTATGCTTCCTATTTGTTATTTTCTCACCAATGCAAACCTTCTGTTCTTTTCCTCAGCATTGTGTGAGAACATCTCAATACTGTCCTTTAAATCAAGGATTCCATGTCCTATAATATTAATCCTACCTTTTACTCCTCTGCCAGTTTCCCCCCACCAGAGAAAGCCTGAGTGGTGTGTATGGGAGGGGCAGAGGGAGAAGCAGCAGGAGACTCCTAAGCAGACTCCACCCTCAGCAGCGTGGAGCCTGACTCTGGGCTTGAGCCCACAACCCTGAGATCATGACCGAATGAAACCAAAAGCGGGATGCTCAACTGATTGAGCCCCTAGGACGTCCCTCCCTCCGACCAGATTTTAATCATGCTCCTGTATGGGGCTTCCTTACAACTGCGCACGGCATCCACCTCCCTTCCCATCTAAGTTTACATTTCAGAATGCTCAGTACTTGGGGCCTTTGTTTCTGTTTTAGGAGCATGTCTTCTGGTACTCTTTTGAGTTAGTCTACTAATTTTTTAAAAAAGATTTTATTTATTTAATTGACAGAGAGAAACACAGCTAGAGAGGGAACACAAGCAGAGGGACTGAGAGAGGGAGAAGCAGGCTTCCCGCCGAGCAGGAAGCCCGATGTGGGGCTCGATCCCTGGTCTCCAGAATCATGACCTGAGCCGAAAGCAGTCGCTTAACCAACTGAACCACCCAGGCGCCCCTAGTCTACTAATTTTTAAAAAATTTCTTCTGGGGCACCTGGGTGGCTCAGTGGGTTAAAGCCTCTGCCTTCAGCTCAGGTCATGATCTCAGGGTGCTGGGATCGAGGCTGTGTCCGGCTCTCTGCTTGGCAGGGAGCCTGCTTCCTCCTCTCTCTCTGCCTGCCTCTCTGCCTACTTGTGATCTCTCTCTCTGTCAAATAAATAAATAAAATCTTTAAAAAAATTTCCTTCTGATTCTGATCATCCTTTTCAGTTTTGTATCTTTTTCTTGGGCTTCTAGATAATGTTACTTGCCTTGATCAGTACTATTTTTTCAGAAGCCACCAGAATGTATTCTTTTAGTTGGTGTTCTCATTCTGAGAGGGGCGATCAACCTGGACAAGTCATAGTCAACAAAATGTAGACATTACTTTGAATTCATTCTGTAACACTGAAATACTCTCTGAGTAGCTCCTAGATCAATTTTAACAGCTACCATGTTTCATCTAATATTGCTCTCATGGTCTACTGCCTGAATATCCCATTCTTCTCAGCTCCCCTGCTCCCTTTTTGCACCTGTTTTTCCAGGATTTGTACTCATACGAAACAGATTCAATGCTGATGGGAAAGGAGAGGCAACACACTGAGGAGAGCTCAACAGGAACAGTCCTTGGGAACAGCTGATCGATCATTTTTTGAGTGAGAGTTAACTCTGTGTTTCTGAAACAAGGGAAGGAGGGAGGGGGGAAAAGATCTATCTATTTTTAAGTGTACACGACAACACTGAGTCACCAAATGGGTTTTTTAATCTAGTTCTGGCTAAATGGGAATTTGTCCAAAAAATTTTGGTAATTATTTCATGGCCAGTTTGAATTCTGGTGTTGAAGGGTTTGTCTTTTTAGTAGGAAACAGAGAGAGGCAGTAGGTATCATTTTAAGCTAAAAGTTCCTAACATTTTTCATGACTTGTCACCGAGGGTTCCCAGACATAATGCGAGAAGCTGTTAATATGCGATCTTTAAAAAAAGGTACCAGTTCAGAGAAAAAAAATGCAAAGTGTCCACATATTCAATTAACTTCCATTTTCCTCAGGACTTAACTGAGCACTTCTCAAATTAACTTTATTGCATGCTGATTACCTATAGAATTCAATATATGACTCTGACCAGCAAAACATATAGCAACTGGCTTCTAAATTATTTCTGAATATCAAAATAATAGTATGTAATATGATTATTAAATGGCTGGGCAACATAGTGCTAGCACATCTGACAGGCTCCTGATGCCTGACTTCGAAGGTTTTGGATCTTCTCCCAGGTTTCGGATTGAGAGTGTCCAGCAAACTTAAAATGTGCCAGTGATAGAAGTGTAAGGAGTATTCAATTCAGCTCATAGTAAAATCTCATTTTCGATGGAAACCTGCCATTCTGAACTGCCCCTTGCAATACTTCAATTACCAAATAAATGCAGCCCACATGTCCATAGCTGTCCCTGTCCCACCTTTCTTTCACATATTAAGATTTTGTGACATGCTTGTAAGGAAACAAGAAAAGATCCAGAAATAATAAACCAGATTCCTGCTTCCATAAAAGCACAGAGGCACATATATGACACCCATGTGTACACCCCCATCCCAAGCAGCTCTTAGGCCTATTTCTGCATAGATTCTAATCTCTGAAAATTTAACTTAGCCAGCAAAACTGAACAATAAACCAGAAACTCGGCACTATCATGTATTATCAGAGAAGGCGTATGTGGGAGGCTGTGTTAAATAATGCTGCATGTCTCCCGGCTAAATTGCAGAGAAGGGAAGCGGGAGAGACTCACAAAGGGAGAGTGGAAGAAAGAAAGAAAAAGAGGGGTACGAGCACCTGGGTGGCTCAGTCGTTGGGCTTCTGCCTTCAGCTTGGGTCATGATCCAGGAGTCCTGGGATCGAGTCCCACACTGGGCTCCCTGTTTGGTGGGAAGTCTGCTTCTCCCTCTCTCACTCCCCCTGCTTGTATTCCCTCTCTAGCTGTGTTTCTCTCTGTCAATTAAATAAAATCTTGAAAAAAAAAAAAAAGAGGGGCAGAAGAGGAGGAGAAGTCTGAAGGGAGATAAGAGGAGAAAAGATCAAAGAAGAAAAAGTAGGACACTTCTTAATTTTTATAAGAAAAAATGTCCAGTGCTTCTCAGCGAAGCCAAATACTGGCTCTTATCAGAAGACAAGCTCCTCGTCACCAGGAGAAGGCCAGATGGGAGGCAGAAGCCCAGTGCGAAACAACGGAGCATGAGTATACACGGACCACCCCACGGCACTGGGCCACATGGAGTTACTGACAGATTGTCACTACACCCTATCTTTTTAGGACAAGACAAAATGGAATCATTTGTCACGGCTCTCATTTGTTGTAATCTGGTGCCTTAATACTGTTCTGTGAGACACTCTTCAGGTATACAATAACAATTTCCCGAATTTATATTTATCTCAGATACTCTGTATTCTTCATTATGGTGTCTATTGTCTTGTCTGGCAAATTTGCATGAGCATTACAAAGCAACAAATGTAATGTTAGCATTATACTTTGAAGGAATTACCAAGGCCAGACGCAACTCACATCAGAGGCCCAAACTCCAGCTAAAGAAATTCTGCACAGGCCTGGTACTTTTCATCTTGCAGGGCTGGGAGGCACCTTCTGTTCACCGGAGCCAGGGGACAACAAAGACAAGTTTGCCACCCACTGATCTCATTAGACTGGTACAGACTGGCTCTCACTGTAAAAAATAACTATGTTCTTGGCTGGTGTTTTATAATAAAAAGGGAATGGCTTCTTGTCTCAAAGTAAGTATTTTCATCCACAGCAATGGTTGAAAGATGTGACCAGGAAGACCTGAAACTTTATGACCAAGGTAGAACGCAGCCTATGACAGCGAATCCAAGTATTTCCAAAACAAACCCAGAAGGCAAAATCTGAAGCAAAGATGCCTGAGGTCTGGAGAAGACGACGACTAAGAAGGAAGGGCAAGGTGAAGAAAGGGCCATGTTCCAAGCCCTGCCTAGAAGGAAGATCACAGCTCAGTACACATTATTCTCCAAGTTAAGGCACTTTGGAGCTCTACAGAATGACCTTCATGCTGTCTGTGCACTGGAAAAAAAAAAAGAGTCTGAAAAACTGCTTGGGACTTGAATCTTAAGATAATTTTTTTTTTTTAACTGACAAAAAGGAGGTTGATTCCTTCCCTATCACTACACAACTGATAAAAGGAAACCCACAGTAAATTTTACAGTTGAAGGAGGTCCCTTATGCTTCAAACCAAGCTTAACAACAGTTTTTACCATATTCACTTATATTTCCCTCTTGATATTATTTTTAAATATGGATGGAAGAGATAGCCAGGGCTTACATGAGACCTTGTTCTGTTTTACTTTTTTTTTTTTTTTTGAAGATTTTATTGGTTTATTTGAAAGAGAGAGAACGCGTGCTTACAAGCAGTGGGAACCGAGGGGCAGAGGGAGAAGCAGATTCCCGACTGAGTAGGGAGCCCAATATGGGGCTCAATCTCAGGACCCTGGGATCCTGACCTGAGCTGAAGACAGACACCTAACTGACTGAGCCACCCAGGTCTTGTTTCACTCTTGCCAATGCTTCTTAATTGTTGCGAGCCTCAATCCTATCTCCCACTTTAACTTAAACCAGAGTTTAACGGAAGCTCTTTGGAGGACAGTTTGGTTTAGCTGGCAGAATTTTTTTCTTTTTTTTTTAAGATTTTATTTATTTGACAGAGAGAAACACAGACAGAGAGACACAAGCAGGGGGAGTGAGAGAGGGAGAAGCAGGCTTCCCGCCAAGCAGGGAGTCCAATGTGGGACTTGATCCTGTGTCTCCAGGATCATGACCTGAGCCGAAGGCAGTCGCTTAACCAACTGAGCCACCCAGGTGCCCAGCTGGCAGAATTTTAAGTATGCATGTTATCCGACCCTGTAATTTCACTTCTGGAATTTACCATACAGAAATACTTGGACAAATGTTCTACAAAATAAGCACAAGGTTTTTAATGCAGAACTGTTTGCAGTAAGACCAAAACCAAATTACCCCTAAATGTCCATCAATGAGAAATTATGAAATATATGAACTGACAATTATTCAGCAGTTTAACCGTAAGTTAGATCTCTATGAACTGACAGAATACATTATAATAAAAGCAAATAAGGCAATGTACAGAGGAGGTATGGTTTATAGAGTAAGCCCATCTCCATGACATAAGTTTACAGATGTGCATGTATAAGTATGTATATATGTACTATTCATAAACACACATACACACACATTTTTGAATTTTCAATAAAGGAGCTCTGAAAATATAGCCAGAGGGTTATCTTTGGGAAGTGGATTTTGGATGAGAGTGCAGAAAAAATACTCGTTTTTATACTTCTGTGCCATATGGCATTTTTTTTTTTTTTTGCAACTAGATTATTCTACCTTGTGGCTAAAAATTTTTCTTTAAAAAAACAAAAAAGCTATAGGGGTGCTGACCAACCCTCTTGAAGGTTGGCGTTCAAGTGCCACCAATTCAGGGACAGAGGCCAACGAGCTGCAGCCACATTAACTCTCCCAGTTCTACACACAAGGACCCCAACGGTTACAGCCTCCGCCAAACTAGAGAAGACGTAGGAGTAGAATGAGGAACCTACTGAGATCCAGCGAGCCTCGGATAGAGGGCACTGACTCACTCACTCTCTTCCTTTCCAATAAACAGCAGTCTGGTTTTTCTTTACTTTTCCTTCTATTTGATGGTTTAGACCTGTGTGGTCCAGTCCAGTCCATGTGGCTACTGGGCATATGAATTTGGCGAGTCAGTGGGCTGTCAGTGCAAATACACACGGGCTCTGAAGACGGACTATGAAGAATGCAAAGTATCTCATTCACATTGTTTAATATTCATTACAGGTTGAAGTAATACTCTGGATATTTTGTGTTAAATAAAACATATGATTAAACCTAATTTTACCTGTTCTTTTCACCTTTAAGGTGGTTACTAGAAAATTTTAAATTACACCGTGGCTCACATTATATTCCTATCAGACAGAGCTGCTTTAGACCTTCGTGGATGGAATATCTACATATTTAAATATTTAAAAAAGGGAACAGCAGGGTGGAGAGGGAGGCATGAATGAACACACACACGCACCGACTGTTATAACGCTACCCTCTACGATCTCGATGCCTCCCTAATTTTTACTGTTGCTTGCTACAATTCTGGGTACCTGCTATAGGTCATGTGGCTCTGAGTTCATGCTCTGCCAAGGAGATGTGGGATCCCGGGACAAGGCACTTGGAGAGATTAAACTGAATAAAATGTGCCAAGTGTTCAGGACCATATACAAGGATATGTAATAACCTCTGTCTGCCGACAAGTGTTAACCGTGCCAGACATGGTGGAGAGTTCCAGAACTCACCAATCATGCTTCGACCCAGAGTTAGAATGAATCTTGGACACTGCCCACTGCTGTGTAATAAAATCTCAGAAACCCGATACATAAAAAAGAGGAAATCAAGCTGCTCTGAATAAAACCGAGTGTGGGAGCAAGAAAGGACAGTAACTCCCGAAATCTCCACGGGGGTCTGAACGCCATGGATGTGGTACCCTAACCTGGCCTCTCCCCTTTACGGATAAAGACATGAAGCTCCAGGCTGGTGACCTGCCTTCAGTCCCAGAGCCGGCGAGGAGGCAGGGCTGAAGCAGAGTGGAGCAGCTGGTTCCTGAGGAAAGAACACTGCTCTGCATCGCATCACTCCTGCCGCCGGGGCGGACAACCTGCGTGCACGCAAAGTGGCTGAGGAAAGCACCACAGACAGGAGCATTCTGGAGAGGAGTATATGCTGGGGCCAGAAGAGCGGTAGCGCTTCTTAAGAAGGTCTTGGGAGTCACCATTTTGTTTCGTTTTTTATTTTTTTTAAAGATTTTATTTATTTATTTGACACAGAGAGAGACAGAGAGAGCACAAGCAGGGGGAGCAGCAGAGGGAGAGGGAGAAGCAGGCTGCTTGGTGAGCAGAGCCTGATGAGGGACTTGATCCCAGTACCCTGAGATCAGGACCTGAGCAGAAAGCTGACGCTTAACGACTGAACCACCCAGGTGCCCCCTACATTGGTTTTAATAAGTTTTTGCAAAGGGGAGACAACAGGAAGATGAACTTACGCTAAATCCATGAACAGGCAGGAGACAGGAAAGCAGGCTGCCAGGTTACTGCTTTATTAAGGACCAAACTGAGGTGATGAAGTTGAGGTCTGAGGGATCCTGTGGAGACGGGATCTACAGGACTTGCATTTATGAGAAGGATGAGGAGGATCCCAAGTGACTTTAGGGACCTAGCTGGGTAACTAGGGGGATGTGGGTTCCATTAACGGGAAAAGAGACGGCGAGAGAACTGCTGGTTGGGAGTCTGTGAAGGTAGGGTGTCTGTGAGAAACGTGGCTCTGGATCCCACCTTCACCTATCTACACAGAAAGTCTTTGGGAACGTCTAGGTTTGGGAGAGAGAAAAGCAGGGCACCTAGCAGTGTGCTCTTCACCGATGGCAAGGGCAGGCAGGGCTTAATGGAACCAGCGGTCACAAGATTCAGATGCTGAAGACACTGAGCAAGACGAGAATAGAGAGATGGTCCCTTTCAGATGCTGAAGACACTGAGCAAGGCGAGAATAGAGAGATGGTCCCTATCAGCTCAGAACGCAGCAGATGGGACTGCCAGGAGAATGGTGCAGTCAAATAAGCCTGGGTTCAGAGCCTCTCCCCATCACTCATTAGCTGTGGTACTCTGTACTACTAAACCTTTTCGGATCTCAGTTTTCTTACCCATAAAATGGGGGACAATGGTATCCCTTAAGGTTATTCTGAGATTTAAATGAAAATTATATATATGTTTTTTAAGATTTTGTTTATTTACTTGAGTGAGACAGCGAGAGAGGGAATACAAGCAGGCGGAATGGGAGAGGGAGAGGGAGAAGCAGGCTTCCTGCTGAGCAGGGAGCCCGATGCGGTGCTTGATCCCAGAATCCCGGATTGTGACCCGAGCTGAAGGCAGCCGCTTAATGACTGAGACACCCTGGTGCCTGGAATTTATGTATTTTAAGGCACACAATATAGCTCAGAGCAGGTGCCTAGTAAATATTACCTATCATTTTTATCGATGGAAGGATTTAAGGAACAGCACATGGTGAAGAAGTGGAGACTGCGTGCAGAAACCCTGCTCTTCTTACAAGTCTGGCCATGAAGGGAAGGAGAAAGACTGAAGGCAGAGAAGGGGGGGGGGGGGAACGTCTTTTCTAGGGTGGAGTCACAAAAGCCAACGGACAGGGTGATTCTGAAATGGCAAATCCTAAGGAGATGATGGATGGTGGGAGAGTCCAGAGGCAGGTAGCATCAAGAACATAAGTCAAAGGACTTGTCTTATTAGAGGGGAGAATGCATCCTTCTTTGAAAGGGGAGAGAAAGAGGGGACCTGGGTGGTTCAGTCTGTTAAGCACCCGACTCTTGATTTCAGCTCAGGTCACGCTCTCAGGGTCTTGAGCCCCGTGCCAGGCTCCACGCTCAGCACGGAGTCTGCTTGAGATTCTCTCCCTCCCCTCCCACGCTTGCGCTATCTCCCTCTTTAAAATAAATAAATCTTAAAAAAATGAAAGGGGAGAGAAGGAAGAGAGAGGGTGAAGATAAGCAGAGATTTGAGCTGAAAGAAGGCACAGAGGGACTTGCTTTGGATAGGCTCACTCTTCTCAATCAAGTAGAGATGTGGCTGAATGTTGGGTTGGGAGAATGGGAACAGACTCGCTGAAGGACTATAGGGAATAGAAGGGGAAGGAACTGTACATGGGACCATGTCTGAGACCAAGGGAGGGGGGGATCCAGAGGAGAGGAGTGGGACCTAGATAGCAAGTGCTGAAAAGCTTGTGAGTTCTTGTTGCCCTTTATTTCTGTCTGTAAGTGGAGCTTTATTTTTAATGGTGGGACACTTGGGGGATGATGATCCCTGAGGTGCAGTAAGTATCCCTGAAGAGTGAGCAGAGGACACAAGTCCACCAGAAGGTACCGAATCTTTTGGCACAGGCTGGGGGATAGGGAGATAGTAAACTGAACGACACAGTGAAACCAGTCAGAATCCCCAGTCTGCTGTTTTCTCCTCTGTGCAAAGCACTTCTAAAAGTAACAATTCTTCTTACCCTGGAGTAGCTTTTAAAAAGTGACTATGCTTGCACAAAAGCTCTATGTTCAAAAAATATATATATCACTAGTTCTCTATGTGACAGGTGATGTAATTAAGACAGGGGAGACAGAAGGGGGAAAGGATGGAAAAAGGAGCTAAGAAGCTGTGACAGAATAGTGTTCTCAGTACCAGATGGCCAAGAAAATCCCAGTTCTCTTCTCAGGGGAATAGAGCACTGACAGAAAAGGCCTGAAGAAGAGACTGAGAGGAAACGTTCAGTGAAGGGGGGCAACCTGTGGCTCAGAACAGGGATTCCAAAGGACAGAGTGGAAAGGATTAACAGAAGTTGAGGGAGCCAGAGAGGGGGAAGCAGGTTGCTCACAACAGGGATAAGACCATGGGGAGAAGTGACAGATCAGTATTGTCAGTAAAAGGGAAGCGATGACTTGGGCAGTTGGAGGGAAGGACATGACAGCAGAATTGGGAGGGAAGGTCCTACAAATATAAAATTTAGTTTACAGAGAAGACTGCGAAACAGGGATCCTCAGGGTCCCAGAGTGGAGTGGCCCTGGGTTGGGATGCTGGAGTCCCGGAGAGCTGCCCTGACAGGGAAGGGCCACGCCTGACGCTGGCTTCTCAGTACACATCATGAAAACAAATGTATTTTTCATATTCATGTTAAACTAGTTTAACATTTATTAAGACTTTTATAATTATAAAATATATAAGTAAATAACATTTAACATTTATTAAGGATAAGAGAAATCATGGGACACTGGGTGGCTCAGTCAGTTAAGCACCTGCCTTCTCTTAGGGTCATGATCCCAGGTTCCTGGGATCGAGTCTGGCATCAGGCTCCATGCTCAGCGGGGAGCCTGCTTCTCCCTCCCCCTGCTACTCCCCCTGCTTGTGCTCTCTCTGGGTCTAACAAACAAACAAACAAACAAACAAATAAAATCTTTTTAAAAAATTTAAAAAAAGATAAGAGAAATCAATATCTATTACATTAAAAAGTGCTCATTCATTCTTAGAACTACCCTCATGCATTATTTTACTAAGATCAGTTCTTTTCCTAAGTACCATCTTGGGTATTTCCTTAATGCTTCTTTAAAGCTCTTCCTATTTGGTTGGTTCCTTAAAGAAAAAAAAAAAAGGCCTAGGAAAGCATCCAAGAAGGATAAAAAATCTCAAGGTCCAGCAAACTGCTCTGGTTTCCATACATGTGTTCTTTGCCAACCTGAGGCAACGGGTTTCCACTCACAGACTAGGGCTTGGATGCTTTGGTGTTCAGGTCAGTTACGGACCTCATTTTACTGATGTCACTGAGGAGAACACTCAAATAAGGGGAAACACCAGGAGAGTAACCAACGGGAAAATTGGCTAGATACTCCGTGACATTTTAAAGACATTTGTTCACAGACCACTCAGCCACAAAAGATGGTTTCACTGTCAGTTTCTCAGCTACTAGGTGCTTAATTCATAGAAATCAATGACGACAAGACTAGAGAGGCCACCATACATGGGATAATATAACCATGAAGCCTTGTTTGTTTCCTTCCAACAGTGACTGTATTTTTCCTGGCGGCATTTGGCCTTTCTTAGCTAGGGATCAGTAGAACCGGCAACTCCGAACTTCTAAGAATTACTATCTGCTTACCACAATCTCCATATTCAAAGAACTAGTTTTAGAATTAGTTTTTTTTTTTCCCAAAGAATATGTTCTATTTTTTAAACATGCATTTTCTTTTTATGAGTTCGCTAGAACCTAGAAAAGCCCTTTACCTTTCAAACCACAGACAAGAACTCTGATTAGGAGCATAGGATATTCTGGATAGCTAGCAACTGTGAATTTAACTTGCTATGAAGTTAAAGATCAATCTATTCCATCCATCCCTCCATCCATCCCTCCTATCCCATCTCATGTCATCCTTCAACCTGCCTAGTGTTTTTTGCTATTAAAATGTTAACTCAGGGTGGCTCATTAGTTGGGCGTCTGCCTTCAGCTCAGATCATGATCCTGGATCATGATTCTGGGATCAAGCCCCACATTGGGCTCCCTGCTCGGTGGGAGGCCCTTTTCTCCCTCTCTTACTCTCCCTGCTTGTGTTCCCTCTCTAGTTGTGTTTCTTTCTGTCAAATAAATCAATAAAATCTTCAAAAAAAAAATGTAACTCAATGCAGAGTTCAGATGGACTACTCATAGGCAAAGAGCTAAAGGAGGAAGATAAAAGACTTCAAGTCTTATCCATTTTGTATCAGCCACTGTAAGTCGTTGGTGGCCATCATTAAACCCAGATAATAGAGACAGACAGTACTAAAACTCCCCAGAAACCCTTACTATCAGAGAATCTGTCAACCTTTCGAATATAGAAGAGACTGGAAATCAAAGCTATTAAACATATGGTTTGCTTCTTGACCTGTCTAAAATGTCATGCCTGCTATGCTGTAAAAATGCAGCGAACATTCCAGATAAAAAATGACCTAGTAAGTAAAACAGCAGGAAGCGCAGAAACATGAGAAAGGGGAAAAGAAAATCAAAGAGTTCAGAGTCAAGCAGATCTGGGTTCAAATTTGGCTCTGCCATTTAAGAGCTGTGTGCCCATGGACAAGTTATCTACTCTCCTTGCCACAGACTTTGGTTTGTCATCTGGAAACTCTGGGTAACAGTCCTCAGAATGTGCGTTGACTGAGATAATGCATGTGAAGGCCTGGCTCTGGGTTTCACATGACAGACAGGTGTTACCTCCCTTTGTTTCTTATTTTTCTCCCCACGCTATGGAGAATGGTGAGCGTTAACTAATACAGAAATGATCATTCCTCAACAATTTTAAATAAACAGGATGTAACCTGTGAGGAAGGTTACTACTGACTTCTGGCTTTCCACTGAGAAACCTGTTTCCCTCTCTGGAAACAGTCTTCTCATTACACCTTTTCCCAGAACCCTATGCTTCTTCATAGCACTTACCCTGGCTGAGGTTAACAGACTAAAAATGCATACAATGCCTCTCTTCCCCACTAGGATATAATTTCTCTCTCTAGAAAAGAGAGTCTTGCATATAATGACCATGCAGTAAGTTATTTGTAGACTAAATGAAACACACGTTACAAGGTTTCCAGCATGTGACATATAGCACTGGTGGTGTGAGAGAGATGATTTTAGGGCTTGAACATGGCCTAAGTTTCTCAATAATTTTAGTGGTCATATATTTGAGTGTGCACAGACAAGTAAATAAGTGGCTCAACAAATCTGTGCTTTTATGTATTTTTGCTCTGGATGAGGCTAAAAAAAGTAAACTATCTAGAAAATATAAAAGAGAACCAACTGGAACTGAAGAACACAATGACTGAAATGAAAAATATGAGCACCTGGGTAGCTCAGTTGTTAAGCATCTGCCTTTGGCTCAGCTCATGATCCCGTATTCCCGGGATCAAGCCCCATGTCGGGCCCTCTGCTGGGTGGGAAGCCTGCTTCTCCCTCTCTCTCTCTGCTTGTGTTCCCTCTCTAGCTGTGTTTCTCTCTGTCAAAGAAATAAAGTCTTTAAAAAAAATGAAATGAAAAATACATTAGAGGGAATCAACAGTAGATTAGAGGGTACAGAAGAATCAATCAGTGATCTGGATGATAAGGCAAATGGAAATTACCCAAATGGAACAGCAAAAAGAAAAAGGAATGTAAAAAAATGAGGATAGTTTAAGGGACCTCTGGGGCCCCATTAAGTATACTAATATTCATATTATGGGAATCCTGGACGGAGAAAAGAGAATAGGACAGAAAACCTATTTGAAAAAATAATGGCTAAAAACTTCCCTAACCTGGTGAATGAAAAGACATCCAACTCTAGGAAGCACACAGAGAGTCCCAAGTAAGAGGAACTCAAAGAGATCCACACCAAGACACATTATATTCAAAGTATCAACAGTTAAGGAGAGACTGTTAAAAGCAACAAGAGAGAAACCACTAGTTATGAACATGGGAACCTTCATAAGACTATGAGCTGATTTTTCAGCAGAAACTTTACAGGTCAGAAGAGAGTGGCAGGATATATTCAAAGTGCTAAAAGGGAAATATTTACAACCAAGACCACGCTGCCCAGCAAGATTATTATTCAGTATAGAAGGAGAGATAAAGGGTTTAGCAGATAAGCAAAAGCTAAAGGAGTTTATCAACATCAAACTGGCCTTACAAGAAACGTTAAAGAGAGGTCTTTAAATGGAAAAGAAAATGGCAAGAGTAGTAAAATCATCTAGAGTCATAATAATTAGTCAAAGAATACAGAAAATACTATGTAAAATATAATGTCAAAACCATAAAACATGAATGGGAGGGATTAAAAATACAGTGCTTTTAGAATGTGCTTGAATTTAAGCAACCATCAACTTAAAATAGACTCCTATAATATAGGATGGGATCTTATGTACGAACCTCATGGTAACCACAAACCAAATAGCTCTAATAGAAATGCAAAACATAAAGAGAAAGATAGACATAACATTAAGGGAAGTCACCAAATCACAAGGGAAGAGAACAAAAGAATAAAGAAACCAGAGCTATAAAAACAACCAGAAAACAATCAACAAAATGGCAGTAAGTACATATCTATCAATAATTACTTTAAATTCTTTTTAAATATTTTATTTATTTATTTGACAGAGAGAGAGATCACCAAGTAGGCAGAGAGAGGAGGAAGCAGGCTCCCTGTTGAGCAGAGAGCTGGCCGTGGGACTTGATCCCATGACCCTGAGACCATGACCTGAGCTGAAAGCAGAGGCTTTAACCCACTGAGCCACCCAGACACCTTATCAATAATTACTTTAAAAGCAAATGGACTAGATGCTCCATTCAAAAGACAGAGTGGCTGAATAGTTAAAAAACCAAGACCTATCTATGTGTTGCTTACAAGAGACTCACTTCAGATCCAAAGACATGCACAGACTGAAAATGAAGGGATGGAAGAAGATATTCCATGCAAATGGAAATGAAAAGAAAGCTAAAGTAGCAATATTCGTATCATACAAAACAGACTTTAAAACAAAAACTGTAGGGGCACCTGGGTGGCTCAGTTGGTTAAGTGTCTGCCTTCTTTGGCTCAGTCATGATCTCTGATCCTGGGATCAAGCCCTGCATCAGGTTCCCTGCTCCATGGGAAGCCTGTTTCTCCCCCACCTCTGCCTCTCCCCCTGCCTGTACTCCTCCTTTCTCTCAAATAAGTAAATAAAATCTTTAAAAAAAAGCAAAGACTGTAATAAGAGACAAAAACATTATCTATTCATAAAGGGTTCAATCCAATGAGAAGATAAAACACATGTAAGTATCTATGCACCCAACATGGGGCACCAAAACATAAAAAGCAAATATTAGCAAACATAAAGGGAGAAACTGACAGTAATACAGTAATAGCAGGGGACTTTAACACTCCACTTACACCAATGGATAGATCATTTAGACAGATGAACTTCACAGATATTTACAGAACATAAGATCCCAAAGACACACATATTCTTTTCAAGTCCACATAGAACAGTCTCCAGGATAGATCACATGTTAATAAGCCACAAAACAAGCCTTAATAAATTTAAGGATTAAAAGCATATAAAAACATCTCTTTAAACCACAATGGTATGAAACTAAAAAATCAATCAGAAGGAGGGCGCCTGGGTGGCTCAGTGGGTTAAAGCCTCTGCCTTCAGCTCAGGTCATGATCTCAAGGTCCTGGGATCAAGGCCCGTATGGGGCTCTCTGCTCAACAGGGAGCCTGCTTCCTCCTCTCTCTCTCTGCCTGCCTCTCTGCCTGTTCGTGATCTCTCTCTCTATGTAAAATAAATAAAAAAAAATCAATCAGAAGGAGAAAACTGGAAGAAACACAAATGCATGGAAGCTAAATAAGATACTAAACAACCTATAGGTTAATGAAAAAAAATCAGAGGAAATCAAAATATACCAAGACAAATGAGAAGGTAAACCAATAGTCCAAAATCTAAAAGACAGCAAAAATAGTTCTATGACAGAATTTTAGAGTGAGACAGGTCTCTACCTCAAGAAACAAGTGTTTACCCTTACACCTAAAGGAACAGAAAAAGAACAAACAAAGCCTAAAGTTAGTGGAAGAAGATAGTAGTAAAGATGAGAGCAGAGGGGCGCCTGGGTGGCTCAGTTGGTTAAGTGACTGCCTTCGGCTCAGGTCATGATCCTGGAGATCCGGGATAGAGCCCTGCATCAGGCTGCCTGCTTGGTGGGAGACCTGCTTCTTCCTCTCTCACTCCCCCTGCTTGTGTTCCCTCTCTCGCTGTGTTTCTCTCTGTCAAATAAATAAATAAAATCTTAAAAAAAAAAAAAAAAAAAAGATGAGAGCAGAAATAAATGAAATCTGAGATATTGTAGGTTTGCTTCCAGACCAGTACAATAAAGTGAATCAAATGAATTTTTTGGTTTCCTCGGGCATATAAAAGTCATATTTTTACAGATACTGTTGTCTATTAAGTGTGCAATAGCATTATGTCTAAAAAGACCTATGTGTCTTAATTTAAATATTAATTAAAAGTACTTTATTGCTAAAAAACGCTAACCATTGTGAGTTTTTAGTGAGTCATAATCACTGATCATAGATCACCATAACACACATAATGAACAAGTTTGAAATATTGCAAGAATTACCAAAATGAGGGACGCCTGGGTGGCTCAGTTGGTTAAGCCACTGCCTTCGGCTCAGGTCATGATCCTGGAGACCCAGGATCGAGTCCCACATCGGGCTCCCTGCTCGGCAGGAAGCCTGCTTCTCCCTCTCTCACTCCCCCTGCTTGTGTTCCCTCTCTGGCTGTGTTTCTCTCTGTCAAATAAATAAAAAATCTTAAAAAAAAAAAAAAAAAAAAGAATTACCAAAATGTGACAGAGACATGAAGTCATAAGCAAATGCTGTTGGAAAAACTTGGCTGAAAGACTCGCTGGAGGCAAGATGGCCACAAACCTTAATCTGTAAAAAATGCAGTATCTGCAAAGCACAATAAAGCAAGGTATGCCTGTAATTAATAATACGTAACGACTTTGAATGGTGACAAATAGTAGCTAGATTTAACATAGTGAATGATTTGTAATATACATGAATGTTCAATGACTAGGTTGTACACCTGAAACTAGTATAATATTGTATGCCAATTATACCTCAATTAAAGAAAAGTAAATTGTTTAGGGTAAAAAGTTATGTAAGTATAGTTGTTTCAAGAATATGGCAAAAACTGTGGTGTTAAAAAAATGACAACATGTGGGAAATGCTGCCATAGTAACAAGTAGGTACCCAGAGTGACACATGCCATGATTCTCTGATTTAGGGTTAGCCTAAGGTGATGAAGGAGTCTGCTTTCCAAATCTCTGGCTTGTTAATTCTCCACTGGACAACGTAATAGGTGTGTCAGCACTGACTCAGGAGTCCAGCGAAAATCAGGTCAATTCACATTCAGATATCTTGGTGCTATCACAGGAAATACCAAGCATGAACAAAGCAGGACAAGGGTCAGATCCCACAGCCAAATTCAAGGTCAAAGCCAAACCAGAAGGAACTTCCTAGGAGATAGGGCACCCAGCCCAGGAACAATGTGTAGTAGGCCTGGATTCATTCTCCTTTGGCCATAAAGGCATATGGGCCTGGATTCTGATATTGCTTCCACCTTCAGGCAATTAATTCTCAATTTGCTACCTCTATGAGAGAGGGTAACTTTCTTTTGTGCACATCTAAAGAGCCAATGGGTCTCTACCCACCATCTCACTTTCTCAGCAAACTGAAGCCAGCTGTTGTTGCCATCCTGAAAGGAGCCTTTCTCTGAACCTCCAACACTGAGACCCCCCCCTTCTCGTGCTGGGGTGAAGAGAAGGGTATCCTTGTCATCTTGGATTGGAACGGAGAATGAATTTTCCCATAGGAAAAATGTTTTAAGTAGAAAATAGGTTTTGATGAACTAGCAGAAATAACATTTCACATATATTCCAGGTTATATAGCATTTTGCAAGCTAGACTGCACCACTTCTGCGAGAACATGTTTTAATGCTATAAAATGAAAATTCAGGTTGCAAGTGTTCTATAAGTAGTGACTAATGATATTTAGAAATACAGGAAAATCCTCACTAATGAATGCTTATCATTACATACCTTAAACTTTTTCTTTTAACAACTTTCAGGAAAATGTTGGTTTTATCATCAAGAGTGGCTGGTATTCAAGTCTTACACTACTGAAAAATAACTGACCACTCTTCTCCCATTACAAAAGAAGGACTCAATCTTTATATTTGAGGACAAGTCTAGACATATAGATGTAACTCTAGTAGACGTTTTTCTAATCAGCTCTCAACTAAATGAACTTATTGATGGAATGAACTAGAATGACTGTCCTGACTTCCACCCTGCTTATTTCCTGTTCTGACCATAGTCCTTTATTTTTAAAAAAAGATTTTATCTATCTTATCTGTCTGTCTATCTTACAGAGAGCACGCACACCCTCCAGCAGACAGGTGGGGGGAGCAGGGCAAGAGGGATAAGCAGACTCCAGCCCAAGGGGAAGCCAGCCATGGGGGCTTGATCTCAAGACCCTGAGATCATGACCTGAGTCCAAATCAAGAGTTGCACCCTTAACCAACTGAGCCCTCTAGGCACCCCTGTCCATAATCCTTTAAACCAATGTTTTCTACACTTGTCTGATGAAAAGAATTACATGAGGTGCTTTTAAAAACAAGAATGCCTGGCCCCAGCCCAGTATTGAATCAGAAGCTCTAAGGGAATGGTCTGGGAGCTGCCCACATGAAGACTGCTCATCCCTGGTGATCCTGTCATCCAGCGCAGCGGTTCTTACCCTGGATGGTGAATGAGGATCACCTTGTGCAAACACAGGCTGCTGAGCCCCAGCCCGAGAACTCCTGATCCGGTGGGCCTGGAGGCGGGAATTTGGATTGCTACCAAGGTCTTTAGGGATGCTGACATTGTTGGTCCAAGAACTACACCTCCAAATCACTTCCCATCTGGAAAATACTTTTCCCTCCCTCCTTGGTAGAAAAACAACACTGGATTAAAACACACAAGACTTCATTTGGGGCAATACCCCTGGCTCCTTTTAAGCTGCTTGAGGTTAGACAGATAAATTTATCACTGCATCTCTGTTATCTTCCATGGGGGCATAAAAAGTTACAAGAGAAGAGATTTGGTCCTGTACTTGGCACACAGTAGGCCAGCATCGAACATCTATGTACTCTAATTTCTTTGGCATGATCCCCTCCTATGAGCTGCATATAAGAAAATGCTGAATTCTAAAAATAGGTCCCAAAACTTAGGACATGCACCAAACTTCATTTGGTTAAAACCAAGAACGCACAGACAGGAAGGAATGGCCCACCACGTCTTACCCTTGTGAGCTACCATGCAGCTAACACTTTGAACATAACATGTACAACAGGAATATACTCAGCTTTCTAACTCACATTTCCCATGGAAATAAAAACAGAAAACAAGGAGCTAATAGACCACGATTAGGTTCTCAGCTTAATTTTGATTTGCTGCGCTTAGTACCCACGTATGGATTATTTTCCAGGCAGATCTTTATTACATTGTTTGGCTATTTTCTTGTGACCTGCAAATCAAACAAATGAATCACAGGCTTTCAGAGTCAGAGGTCCCTGGAGGTCATCTAGTACCCCCCACCCACTCTATTAATGCCACTGAAAACACCTCCAAAGTGTGATGGTCTGGTTTCTTCTTGGACACCCAATGAGAATGCACTATTTTCATGAACCCCAATCTTCTCTTCAGATAAAAACCTTTACTTCTGTCGTTTCTCTATCCCTGGTCCCTGTTTTGCTCTCTGTCGTGCCTGAATATGTCTAATCTCTCCTCACTCCGAAAGCATTTTCAGTATTCTGAAGTAGTAGAAGATGGTCCTGGGTCATTCTCCTGTGGACAAGGTCCACCTTGAACATATCTCTAGGTCCCATCATCAACAACACAAAGAAGTTGTAACAACAATGGCATGTTTCTTTCCAAACAGAGTTTCCAAGAGCTAGAACCTAGAGTCCTACAAAACTGCACTATTCAGGACTGAGAGAGCGTTTCCAGGACAGGCTTAGACATGGTAACCCAAAGCAGGGCGATCCGGATATCCACCCATCTGTATATAGCATGACCTTAGCTTGCAACAGAAGTGCTATGCTGCCATTTAAATTATCAAAGACCCGAAAAGTCTTTCCAAGGAAGACAGAGTGAAACGAAAGGCATTCCTTACTTTCTACGAAACATTTCTGCAAATATGCAGCCAACGCTCCAGAGGTCCACGGGAGTGGCGTAGCTGGACTGCAGCAGGACTTCTGGAGCTCTGTACCACAGTGTGACGACCTGCGAAGGCAAACGGATCAGAGTGTTACTGAGGAAGACGGCTAGTTGCCTCAACTTCTCATCTTTGCCGGTTTAATGCCAGTTCAGAAAGAGTGCCTCGCATCATATGGGGACACTGAGATAGAAACAGTAAGTAACTCGGATTTGTCACTGACAGGCCAGGAAATGACATCATCCCCACAACCTGGGTTCCCCGCTCAGACTCTGTTTCTTATGAGGATAGTAAAATCACTGAGTTTCAGAAAGCAAAGACTTAAAAAAAAAAAAAAATTACACGTATCTTAACACTAGTATTTTTTTCTAAAAAAAACCCAGTACACGGAAAACAGGTGTTGGTAAGCATTCCAGCTCAGTTCCTACGTCAGCATTACTGGGAAATCAGAAGAGGATTCCAGGCGTTGCTGGATAGTTGACCTTGAAATATAAAGAGCACCCACAAGTCAAAACTACTTTTATCGTGAGTGTGGGGAATCAAAATAAAGCTGCCTTCAATGCCACTCTTTTCAGAAAACAAATGAGAAACCAGGAACTTAACAGACAACGAATAACTCAATTGTCTACACTATGTGTAAAGAAGTCATGCAGAGGACAGGCTTCCCCAACGGGTAGAACTTCACTTAACCCAGGAGTAGTGTGTAGTCACAGATGCAACAAACACCAGTATAGTTATAAGTGCAAGGCTGAGAGGTCAGGGAACAGACCCGTATATAGGGGTTCAAGTGCTTCTCTTCCGGGGGGCTCGAAGATTCTATGATGCCTGAAATAAAGGAATATTCTTTGCTGTCACGTAAGGAATTCAATACATAAATCTACTACATAAGCATTTTATATTATTCAGATTCCCCCTATCCTTATTTACTGTTTGGTCTAACTGCACTTTTGTGGACATCTATCTATATTTCCTACAATTCTCCTTTATGTATTTTGATGCTGTAATACTTGGTGCATTCAGATCGCAGTCACAGTTCTCCAGAACATGATTGCCATCTATTTCCTTCCTTCCTTGCAGACACACGCGGCTCCTCCCAGCAAGAGATGGAGGCTGGGGTGCCTGGTGGCTCAGTCGGGGAAGTGTGAGATTCTTGGTTTCAGCTCAGATCATGATCTCGTGGTTGTGAGACTGAGTCGCAAGTTGGGCTCTGTGCTCAGTGTGGAGTCTGCTTCAGATTCCTTCTCCCTCCTGCTCTCGCATAAATAAATTTAAAAAATCATTAAAAGAGAGAGAGAGAGAGAGAGAGAGGGAGAGAGTTTAAGTCACCCTCTACTGAAAATGAGTCGGTCTTAGTGAGTTGGTTGGCTAAACCAACAGAATATATCTGAGACTACCAAAACTGGGTCAGAAGAAGCCTAGTGTTCTCGGCCTTTTTTTTTTTTAAGATTTTATTTTTAAGTACTCTCTACATCCAAAGTGGGGCTTGAACTCACAACCCTGAGATCAAGAGTCGCAAGCTCCACTGACTGAGCCCGTCAGGCACCCCACAGTCTGGGCTTTTTTGAATGCTTGCTTTTGAGATGCTTCCTCTGGAATCCAAACAGCATGCACTGAGAAGCCCACAAAGATGTTCCAGAGGCTGAAAGCCAGGTGATTGAGCCATTTTGGACATTGAAGTTGGACTGATCCCCCAGAAGACTGTGGTCTGCCTGCCCCTGCCAATGTCACAGGGAGCAGAACTGCCCATCTGAGTCAAGTCAACTCAGAGGATTATACATGATAGTAAAGTGACTGTCTTTTAAGTTTTGGGGAGAATATACAGCAATATCTAACCAAAAGAAGATTCTTGACTGGTTCCTCCTCCTCATCTCATTTAATACAAGGTCAAATTTTCTCTAAGGGTATCTGGTTGATAAATGGAGGAATGGTGGTGATGTAACAGAAATTTAAAAAAGAAGCAAACAAAAATCAAATAACCAAAGAGTATTGCTCAGTTATCACTGGCTCTCATATATTTTTCCAAAAGCATATCCCAGATACGGTATGTCCATAACCCTTCCAGCCTTGTTATATACTAGACCACAGCGCTGGGCGTGCAGTCCATTCTGCATCAGAATCATCCATGGGGATTGTAGAAAAGTACGTGTCCGGGGCACCTTGGTGGCTCAGTCGGTTAAGCATTGACTCTTGATTTTGACTCAGGTCACAATCTCAGGGTCATGGGATCGAGCCCCGCGTCGCACTCCCCGCTCAGTAGGGAGCCTGCTTGAGATTCTCTCCCTCTCCCTGCTCTTGCTTTCTCTCTAAAATTAATAGATCTTGAAGGAAGGAAGGAAGGAAGGAAGGAAGGAAGGAAGGAAGAGAAAAACATGTGTCTTGGCTTTATCTCTCCCTCAATGAATTAGATCTGCATGGCAGGGGGCCTGGAGCTCTTCCTTCACTTTTCAATTTCTTCTCTTGCTCTTTTTTTTTTAACAAAGTTTTTCAGGTCACACTAGCCCTTGGCTAGGAGGTCTGAGCACCACTCAATGCTATAAACATACCCTCCAGATCCCATGCTTTAGTTGGCACTGTTCTAGTCTGGGAAGCTCTTCCTTCTCCTCTCCACATGTGGACATTCTACTTATCCTACAAAGCCTGGCTCTGATGCCATCACTTCCCCGAACCCACTGCCATCTGAAAATCATACCCTGTAACACAGGTTATAATATGGTTCGTTCCACACTGCATGGACCCGATTTCATCCAAGGCTACGTCTGTAAATACCCATCCCAGTACTGCTCACATAACAAATGGGGTTTAAAAAACACCACACTGACATTCTAAGGCACCTACTGCTAGAAGGTAACTGGGCAAAATTCAATTATCAGTCATTGCCCAGAAAGAAGGTACTTACTACATTTGCTAAAAAGAGTATCCAGTTCTGGGCTCTAGTTTTTAGTTGCATAATTTATTTCTGCTTTATTAGTATTTCTAGCTGGGGCAACATTTCCCTGCTTCTGTCAGCAAAAAAAGGGTTGGCGTCAACAGTCTGTAAAGCTCTACTCTGGCTTACAGACATGCGCGGGGTACAGACACACCCCACCTTGTCACCAACGTTTCAAATAAAGTTTAGCATCATACGGGATGAACATTTTAATATGAATACTGAACTATGTTAAGCTGTTCTAAAGAGGTTGTGATTTCTGACTGATGAACCATCCTAAAACACTTAGTAGGACTGTTATCTTTTTTAGTACTTTAATCAGTGTCCCTATTATGACCATCAAATGTTTAGACAATTACAGTAATAACTATATTGATATGTTTAGGAAGTTCCTTTCAGAAATTACTTACCACTCAGAAGGGATAATTAATTTTTATCAAATATTTTTTAAAAATATCTTTATATCGGGGCGCCTGGGTGGCTCAGTCGGTTAAGCGACTGCCTTCGGCTCAGGTCATGATCCTGGAGACCCGGGATCAAGTCCCACATCGGGATTCCTGCTCGGCGGAAAGCCTGCTTCTCCCTCTCTCACTCCCCCTGATTGTGTTCCCTCTCTAGCTGTGTTTCTCTCTGTCCAATAAATAAATAAAATCTTTAAAAAAAAAAAAAAAAAAAAAAAATATCTTTATATCATATGATCATTCTATGTATGGTATATTAATTATATTACTAAGTACCCTAATACTGTATAATCCTCACCTTTTTGGAATAAATCATTCCTAATCTTGATTTATTACTCTTTCAATATTGGTGTATTACTCTTTTAATAGACCCTTGGATTCTATCTGCTAATACTTAGATTATTAACTTATATGCCTAAGTCAGTCTGACCTATAGTTCTATTTTTTTGTGTTAATTACTCATGTTTTGATTATTAGAAATACGGAAGGTTTCTTTTTTTTTTTTAATTGATGACTTTTTTTTTTTTAAAGATTTTATTTATTTATTTGACAGAGAGAGAGATCACAAGTAGGCAAAGAGGCAGGCAGAGAGAGAGGAGGAAGCAGGCTCCCTGCTGAGCAGAAAGCCCGATGCGGGCCTCGATCCCAGGACCCTGAGATCATGGCCTGAGCTGAAGGCAGAGGCTTTAACCCACTGAGCCACCCAGGTGTCCAGAAATACAGAAGGTTTTTATCCTTCTCTGTATTCTGGAATATTATAAACAACATCAAAATAATCAGTCTCTTAAAAGGACTCACTCAAAACTAGCTGGGTCTGGATTTTTGTTAGCAGTTATATATCTATTTTAAAAGATTTTATTTATTTATTTGACAGAGAAAGATCACAAGTAGGCAGAGAGGCAGGCAGAGAGAGTGGAGGAAGCAGGCTCCCTGCTGAGCAGAGAGCCCAATACGGCCTCGATCCCAGGACCCTGAGATCATGATCATGACCTGAGCTGAAGGCAGAGGCTTTAACCCACTGAGCCATCCAGGCGCCCTAGCAATTATATTTTAACAATCTTTATTGTCATGCCATCTGTTTCCTTGGTTTTCTGAGGAGGAGAAAATTCTATTTTCTTTCTTAATGTTGCATATTTTTGTCTTCTTATCAGTCAGGTTTTCCAGGAGTGTAGTTATATTATTTATTGAAAAAAAAAAACTGACATAGAGTTTTATTTCCATTTTGGGAGAAATATTGTTTTATTTTATAATTTACTGTTTTCTACTTTTATCTTATAAATTTCCCCATGCTAGTTTCCTTGTTTGTACCTACCTATTAGAATTGAAACCTGAATTATTTTTGATTCTAATTAATGACAGAACATATTATTTAAATAATATGTAATTTACCTTTAAATTTCTCTTTAATCCAAGAGTAAGCTACTTTGAAGAACTGTTCAGAAAAGTGTTTTAAATTTCCATATGGTTAGGTTATTTATGGTTTATTTCTTAATTGTTGGATTTCCAGCTCTACAAATTCATGGCTAGAGAATGTAACCTGTACAATTTCTACTTAGTAAAATTTATTTTTTTATTTTATTCTATCTTTTAAAGATTTTACTTATGTATCTGAGATGGAGAGTGAGTGTGTGTGTGTGCACGCGCGTGTGCGCGCAAGCATGGGGAGGGTCAGAGGGTGAAGGAGAGAATCTCCAGCAGACTCTGATGAGTGTAGAGCCTCAATGGGGGGGGGGGGGCTTGCAACTGAGCTACTCAGGAGCCCCTACTTGCGACAATGTTATTGCTTTCTGTAGGACTATGTGCACACCTGGGTTTTGTGTCATAGGGTGACAGAGGAGCAACACTCTCTTTTTTTTTGATTCATTTTTAGAGAGAGCAAGTGAACAGGTAGGGAGAGAGGGGCAGAGAGAGAGTGATAGTATCCTTGAATAGACTCCCTGCTGAGCAGGCAGCTGGACTTGGGATTTAATCCCAGTACCCTGAGATCATGACCTGAGCTGAAATCAAGCATTGGACGCTTAACTGACTGAGCCACCCAGGCACCCCGGGAGTAACTCTCTTTCAAGTGTAAAGTTCTTTCCTGGGGTGTCTGGGTGGCTCAGTCTGTTAGGCATCTACCCTTGGCTCAGCTCATGATCTTGGGGTCCTGGGATTGAGCCCTGTGTCAGGCTCCCTGCTTAGTGGGAGTCCGCTTCTTCTCCCTCTGTGCTCTCTCGCTCTGAATCTTGCTCTTTCTCATGTAAATAAAAATCTTAAAAAAAAAAAACAGTGTAGGGGCGCCTGGGTGGTTCCGTTGTTAAGCATCTGCCTTTGGCTCAGGTCATGATCCCAGAGTTCTGGGATGGAGCCCTGCATGGGCTTCCTGCTCAGCAGGAGGCCAGCTTCTCCCTCTGTCACTCCTCTGCTTGCGTTCCATCTCTAGCTGTGTTTCTCATATCAAATACATAAATAAAATCTTTAAAAAATATTTTTAAAAGAGCATAAAATTATTTCCTAATACGAGTTTGTCTCATACAGATCCTTACTATTTTTCTATGCTTTGTCACACTCTGGAAGAGAATTGAATTTTTGTTTTCCTTCTTCCAGAATCTCCTTATATTTCTATACACATTGGCCTTATATTTTGGTAGATAAAATTTATGACAGCAAAAATAGTATTAAGATATAATAATTTAGATAATGGTAGACATAAGATAGAAATACACAAGTCCTATGTAAGCAAGTTATAAAATACAATGTAAAAAGGACAGCATTCACAAACCATTGAAAGATTTAAAAAAAGCAAAATATATAAAAATAAAATGATATACGATTATTGAAGAACCTAAAAACTAAATGAGGCACACAACGACTAAGATGGGAAAAATATTAAAAAACTGTCATTCCTATATTAATAAGAAAGTTTAAGACAATGCAATGATTGGGGGAAGAATTTAACTTTGACAATATGGGGCCTCTGGCAGATAAATGCTTAAGAAGAGCCAAAAATAGTTTGAGAAATAAGGATGAGGAGGCTCTGCTCTCTGTTATCAGAACACACACTAGGGGCGGCTAGCCTGGGTGGCTCAGTGGATTAAAGCCTCTGCCTTCAGCTCAGGTCATGATCTCAGGGTCCTGGGATCAAGGCCCACATTGGGCTCTCTGCTCAGCAGGGAGCCTGCTTCCTCCTCTCTGCCTCTCTGCATACTTGTGATCTGTCAAATAAATAAATAAAATCTTAAAAAAATATATATACTCTAAGGTACAGAAAACAAAATAGTAGGGGCTAACAGGTTAAAAAAAAAGTCCAGAAAGAGATTATCTATTTACGGGGGTTTAATATTCTTATAGGTGCTGCATGTCATCTTAGTGAGAGAGAAGATGTACTTCACAGCAAGACAACTGGCCGTCCATTTGGAAGAAAGAAAGTCTGATCTCTACTTCACACCATGTATAAAAAGGAACTGTATATTCATAAAAAGAATCTAAGTGTACAAAGTACAGCTAGAAAAATGTATTACAGGAAAACAGAAGAGGACCATGGGATATGGAGGCCCTTTTCTGCATGAAGGGAAATCTAGAATCTTGAGATGAGAAGGTGAACATACTCAGCTATTTCAGACTGCAATTCTCTTTGGCAAATACTCTAAAACAAGGGCAAAGGCAAATAATGACCTGGGATAAAACATTTAAAACAAATTACATTAATAAAACCACAGAAAAACGGATAAATGGTATAAAGAGATAGTTCACAAGAAGAAGCACACTACCAGTGATATGTCACCTCACTAAAAGCAAGCAAGCAAGGAAGAAAGTCATCACAATAAAAGGGGTATCATTTTTGCCTGATTAGCAAAAATGCACAGAATGACACCATTCCTGGTTGGCCATGGAATGGGACACTGATTCAAACGATAAATTGGCACAGCTTCTTTAAAGGACACTCTGACAGTATTTATAAGATGATAGTCCCCATGTCACCAAACCAGAGTTCTACTTGCAGGAATTTACCTGCAGTATTCAGTCTAGCATACAAAGGGGTATTCACAAGGATGTTTATTCCACAATAATTTCCAATAGGGGAATATTATTCAGTCATCAAGCCATCAGAAAGGATGGGCTACTTCTCATTCCCACTCATTTGCGCTCCCCACAGAAAGATGTCCATAATATACTGTTAAGTGAATAAATATGTTTAGGAACAGTGGGAAATATATTCTCATTTTTATTAACAGATTATGTGTGGATGTAATGCAATAATCATACACGCATACAGAAATGTCTGCCAGGGCTCTCTACGTGGACACGAAGCTTTCAATGAATGACTGCTCCAAAAACATGGCAAAGCAGGAGGTGGAACATGGAAAGGAAAAGCGGCTGCAGGATGATTTCAGGGCACAAGATCAGTCAGCTGCTGTCAGTAAGTAGCACATTTTATAGCTGGGAACACTGAATTTCAGAGGGGCTGAGTCATTTGGCCAGAAACACTGAGCTGAGAGGCAGAGAGGCAGGGATTCTCACCAGGACTGTCTGCTTTCAACTCAGTGCTCAGCATCCAACACATTTCATCTCAGCATTCCAAACATCCGCAAATCAATAGGCAAGCACTCAGGTTGTAAATAAATAACTGATAGGAAAATATTTTAGATTTACATAGAGATATTTTACTGGGAACTTTGAAAGAGTTTACATTTACAGATCTTAAAAACCCAGGTATGCTTTGGGGCTAAATGATTTCTTAAAAAAAAAAAAAAAAAAAAAAAAGAAAGGTTTAAGAAAAAAGTTTCAAAACTGAGTTCTGAACAATGCACCAGTGCTCTGAATGGTAGGACATCTTATCGTCAAATTCCCATTTAATGACTTTAATAAAAAAAAAAAAGATTTAAAAATCTCTTTGGTCGTCCTAAGATTTTTGGTTGGTCTATGTGTAAATCATTTCAACACTGGGAGGAATCAGATTTATTAATTAGGTGTGTGCTTATATTCTATTTGAACTATTAGCTTTTGACTACAGAGACACCTTTTTGGTTTCTTTTTTGTGGAATTCAACATGCTTGAAATCCAAAACAATGGATGAACTGTACGAAACTTACATTTCTATTTTTTTAAAAAAGATTTCATTTATTTCTTTGACAGAGAGAAACACAGCTGGAGAGGGAACACAAGCAGGGGGAGTGAGAGAGGGAAAAGCAGGATTCAATCCCGGGATTCTGGGATCATGACCTGAGTCGAAGGCAGACGCTTAACGACTGGGCCACCCAAGTGCCCCGACTTACATTTCTATTTAATTCTCTTAAAAGAAAAACCCAACAATGTCCAAGGCCTGCATTTAAAAATAACAAATTACACTTTTTGCAATAGATATAAATCTCATAGTTGTTCCCTAGTTTATGTAATATTATCTCATATGTCAGCTGTGTCCCCCGTTTTAATTTGCTAATTTATGTGACTGTTCCCCACATTCTCTGATCCAGAGTCCTTCAGTCCTCATTTTATATCACTGTAATATAAAATATCTCAAATGATGACAATTTCTACAATTTCATGGGACTTAAAATATATAAGTTCCAAGTTCTTGAGAACAAACTGTAAGAATTTTTCCTGACAGTAAAATAAAAATCCTAATTGCTTTGGAATTATTGCACTTCTGTGCCTTTACAATTTTCTTATGGAAGAGTGCCTAACTTAAAACCAGTCTGTCACACGTAAGCAGATTATTAATTTTTTGACTCCACAGCTTTTTAAGGAACAGACAAAACTGAAGAAAATGTTTCAAGGTTTTAGTGCATGAAGTAAGGAATGTTCTCAACAATATAATCAATTCAGAAGTTCTCTATGTTTAATAATTCTAAATATTCTTAAAAACAAAATATCAATGGGCCCCTGGGTGGCTCAGTGGGTTAAAGCCTCTGCTTTCAGCTCAGATCATGATCTCAGGGTCCTGGAATTGAGGCCCACATCAGGCTCTCTGCTAGGCAGGGAGCCTGCTTCCTCCTCTCTCTGCCTACCTCTCTGCCTACTTGTGATCTCTCTGTCAAATAAATAAATAAAATCTTTTTTTAAAAAAAACAACAAAAACCAAAAAACAAAATATCAAGGTGAGTTTAAATTTAAAAGAATGTAGAGAGAATCAATGAATGCAACGTATAAAATGCAGTTGTCTACTAAGCCAAGACAACAACAGGAACTCTGGGCACAGTTTAGCGGTTGGAGCCAACCGGAACCAAAGGAAATATGATGTTCAGTACAATCACTTCAGTATTAACAGCCTCCAGAGGTGCTGAATGGATCTGGCAACAGGACAGGGAGCGGAAGACGGGGGGAGGGGAGTTTCAAGGATATTTACCCAAGTGGATATATCTGTTTAAACTACTTTCATCTCTAGTCACCATTTTTTTGAATCAGTCTAGTAACAGTGTAAGATAAAGCAGAGCCAAGCCAACTGACTCAAAATATATGAGTAAATCACTCTTACTTAGTATTAGTTCAATAGTGTTTTATCCATGCTCTTTTTACTGAGATCCTGAAAATATCTGTAGATGTTATCTGAAGCATCCGTATTATTCGGCTATGTGCATGACGAGTAGAAAAGCACGTCATAAACACTGTGCGGCTCATGGTCTAGAGCTGGCTGCGCGGCGGCCATTGCAAAGTCTCTGTCCATCCTAGGCACCACCTGATTCCAGGAACTGCTCCCCCTCTTCTCGTCAAGCTTGGGAATGGTAAAAGATTAGCTGCAACTGAGATCCAAATGCCAGCTCCATCCAGTGCACTTCCCCCTAAACCCTCTTTGTGAATCTTGTCTCTGTAAACAAAACTTCCTTGAATTATTTCGAGTGTGTACTGGGACCCATTTCCTGGTGGGACCATGATTGATATGTTCACAGATGAAGAAATGAGTAAGGATGGCAAATTCTTGTCTAAGCCTCATTTTCCTCTCTGTCAATGAGGGCATTTGGATGAGATGATCTGTAAGGTGACTTCTGTGAGCATTCGAAAAATCCCTACATGATGTGGATGAAACTTTAACAAGGTACATAGTGTACAGACCCAAGAACTCTTATCTTTGGACATCCTTGCCTGTCCTTTGGCTAAGGAATTACTTAGATATCAGTGTGATGATATTCTCCTTTTGGAGTAGGCTTCAACATCACATCTCAAAAGCAAACACAGATAAGGGTTTCTGAGGAATATGGATACAATGCCAAAGTGAACGCTTTCTGAACTATGCTCTCAGCTGCTTATTTGCTTCAAACCAATATAAAACTCTCTGGTATGTATGTTTTTTCCTTCCAGAAAATCACTATGTTTTTCCAAATGAAAAGCATAATTAGTGGCAATTTCCCTTCCTTTTCATAAAGGGTCTCAAAATTCAGTTCTTTAAAGTCTCACATTTAAATTAGTATCATGATCAGAATTCTAATTCTGCCAAGCCAGTTCAAAGGAAACTACCAAGAATTAAATACTAATAAAAGTTAACAAAGTACTTTTCAGCAAATAATAATGGAGTCATCTCAAATAGACTCATTTATAATCTAAGGGCCAGGACAAAATGTTTTGATAGACGAGATGACAAAAAATGGGCAAAGTCTACACAAAAATGAGATTCTCAGCACTGAACACTGTGCCAGTAATGATCTTGGCCTGTGCTCTCCTGTACTCATTATCAGGGGCAAGGCTGTCTGCCCTTCCCAGGACCTAGAGTTGCCCCAGGGTGTGTTGATTTCCAACCACCTGGCCATTGCTTCTGCGCTTCTCTCTGTGCGATATTCTTTCCCTGAGTCTCTGCAAGTTTGAATCCTCATGTATTACTTCTTCCATGAAGCCCTTCCTGCTCTCCCATCTGGAAATGATCACTATCTCCTAAACTTTCACATTTCTTTATTTTTTTTAAAATGTTTTTCCAGGCGGCGCCTGGGTGGCTCAGTTGGTTAAGCCACTGCCTTCGGCTCAGGTCATGATCCCGGAGACCCGGGATCGAGCCCCACATCGGGCTTCCTGCTCGGCGGGAAGCCTGCTTCTCCCTCTCTCACCCCCCCTGCTTGTGTTCCCTCTCTAGCTGTGTTTCTCTCTGTCAAATAAATAAAATCTTTAAAAAAAAAA
>PITA01009668.1:0-76170 GCA_004023965.1 Spilogale gracilis | reverse complement strand
GGCTAACAGACACATGAAAAAATGTTCAGCGTCACTAGCTATCAGGGAAATTCAAATCAAAACCACACTGAGATACCACCTTACACCAGTCAGAATGGCCAAAATTAACAAGACAGAAAACAAGTGTTGGAGAGGCTGCAGAGAAAGGGGAACCCTCTTACACTGTTGGTGGGAATGTAAACTGGTGCAGCCGCTTTGGCAAACAGTGTGGAGATTCCTTAAAAAATTAAAGATAGAGCTACCCTATGACCTTGCAATTGCACTACTGGGCATTTACCCCAAAGATACAGATGTAGTGAAAAGAAGGGCCATATGTACCCCAATGTTCATCGCAGCAATGGCCACAATCGCCAAACTGTGGAAAGAGTCAAGGTGCCCATCAGCAGATGAATGGATAAAGAAGATGTGGTACATATATACAATGGAATAATATGCCTCCATCAGAAAGGATGAATATCCAACTTATGTAGCAACATGGACTGGACTGGAAGAGATTATGCTGAGTGAAATAAGCCAATAAGAGAAAGCCAAGTATCCATGGTTTCACTTACTTGCCGTGCATGAGGGGTAACCTGGAGGACAGTGGGAGAAGGAAAATAAATGGGAACTAGGGTAATCTAGGGAGGGAAACGAAAAAACAGAGACTTTGGACACAGAAACAAACTGAGGGAGTTGGAGGGAGGGGGATGGAGGGATGGGAGAGCCTGGTGGTGGGTACTGGGGACACCTAAAGCGTGGAGCACTGGGTGTGGGGAATGGGGAATGAATCTTGGAACACTGGAAAAAAAAATTTTAGTAACAATAAAAAAAGAAGTGAGGAAACTGAGGGTTGAGTAGTCTCCCCAATATCACATAGCTAGTTCAATAGTAAAGTCAAAATTCAAACCCATGTCCACTGTTTCCATAGCCCATGCCCTTAACCTCTAATATCATGCCACCTCTTCATAAAGGCTCAGAAAGGTTATCCATTACTTACATTTTTATTAAGGGTAAAAGTTAAGAATTTTATTAAGGGCAGAAGTTAAGAAGTTCAGAAATGTTTGATAACGTAGCTCTAAGCTGAGGATATTCTAGAATAAGGGCTTGGAAAGACTTGGTTCATCAATATTAAGTTTGCAAATAAATGCAAGAGTGAATAAATGTGTGGATGAAAACAAATCTTTCATTATCTGAAGCTAAGGATGTGTCTCACAGCCATACTCTGAAAATGAATATCAGTTGGAAGACATGGACATTGTCCTGCCCTGGTGTCCCGTGGAGCATGAAATGATGGTTCCAATGTACTGGAGGCATTTGAGTCATAGAACCTCCCCACTGGGTCTCAGATTTCACTGGAGGGAGACTGCCACTCCTTGAGGAGCACTCAGTGTGATGGTCCCATGGCGGTAATGTGCATGCAAAGGTGGTTTGCCAGAATGCAGCGCTGGCCTGTGTAAAACACATTTTTATCTGACTTCCTAAAGCCACATTCGATGTTCCATTAGCAGTGTGTAGGAGGCCCGAGTGTCCTCTGCATTACACTAATTGTTTAGCCATGACAGGTTATTACTTCAGTCAGAGGGGTAATGTAGATTGGGGGGAAAAAAGTAGGGCACAAACACAATTTTCTCGTTTTTGAGAAGCAATTATAAATAGATGAGAGACCATAAAAATATTACACATGGGATAGCCTATCCGTAGGATGGAAAAGGCAGCTGGAGCCAGTGCAGCCATGAGCAGGAGTGGTTCAAAGCTGACAAGTCTACAGCAATGATTTAAAAATAGCAATGGTAATTCTGCAGCAAAACCGAACAATGAGACCAAGAGTCACCGTGCTCAAAAAAGACATTGGCCCCACACAATGCTCTTTCATTGGGTAAGCTATTTTCATTGCAAACCCAAATTTCAAAATGTCAGCCTGATAAATAGGGGAGATCTGAAAGGATAAAGTCAAGGTGTTTTGTTTGAATACTTAGAGAATAAAAGAAACTTATTCTTGTTTCTAAGACTCTTTTAGAGCTTTAAGGAAAGAGGATGTTGGGCTTTGAAACGAGATCGAGTTATATGTCCGGTCTGGATGCTGTTTTAATATATACAAACATTAAGTAGGTTTAGATCATATTATGAGGCTCATTTTTTTTTCTGTCATAGAATGAATATTTGTTACAATTCAGTAGCCATAACGAGCTATAAAAGTTTAGAATATAATGCCTTACTTTGATTTCTGTTTCCTTCTGAATGCCTTATCTAGGTGTGTTAAGATTAGAAAGTCTGTACTAGCATTTCGTGTCATATAATAAATATTAGCCTGGTCAGGTAGCTATGAGCATAGACTTTAGAGTTACACAGTCCTAGGTTTGCAAACCATCCCTCTATCTTGCCTGGGACAACTTGGACAACATATAGTATATCTAAGTTTTCTTTTTCTTATTTCTAAATGGAGGTAAATAGAATCTACTATATAGGGTGATTTGAGGTCTAAAATAACGAACGCAAAACACATAGTGTGAGCTAAACAGATAACTGCCATTGTGGTCCCTTTCACTACTACTGACTACAATCTCGGGCAAGCTATGTGATATTCGGCAGTCTCTTGGTCTATTTGGCTCTTGAATCTTTACAGAGACTTGGCTAGGTAGCTTTGAGGTAGCTTTGACTACACACACACACACACACACACACACACACACACACACACACACACAGAGTCATTCTGCATAGAAATCTCTGTATACTTTCAGTTTGAGGTCTAAAAAGTCTTTCCAAGAATACTGTGTTTCTTTGGAATCAAGAATTTTCATCTGAATTGTCCCTTCTGCTAGGTGAAGACCTTCTTAAGACTGAAGTCCATATCTGAGACTAGAAACAAAATCAGAACTGATTTTAAGAGCTAGACATATTGGAACAGTTGGCAAAACAGTTTAACTCTATACTTGCTCTGTCTTGGAGGTACATTCTTATTTACTAATCATTTAAAACTAAAGGAAAGATGTTTCAGCTACTGGCTTGTTCTGCTCTAAATCTCCAGTTAGAAATGCACTTAGAATTAAATAGGACCCAGAGAGGAAAAGAGCACAGTCCCATCCCAGTCTCCTCAGTATTGTTATTTGCTCTGTGATGAGAGAGAGAAAAGCCATCCATAAAGTTCCAAGTGAGTTAGAAAATGGAGCAGCTGCAAGAGTCCAGGGCTGATTTCAGACTATGTTCTGACATTGATGATGCCTGCCTTTGCTACTGAGTGTCATTCCAGTCAATGGCATTGCAAGAGGGAGTTTAAGGAAGCACAGAGAGAAAACGATACACAGGAGTACAAAGAAAGTAGTAAAAGGAATGCTCAAGAAAAGCTAACTATCTTGGCATTTGGTTGGAAAGGCCAGGGTGGAATTCCTATCAAGGAATTCCTATCAAGGAGGGTAACAGGAGTGCCTGGCCATCCTCCTGCCAAATCCTGCAGTTTCCACAGAAAACCCAAGATCAATTTTTTATTTTTCATCTTCTCGTTCTCTTCTACATTGAGATAATATTAATTAGATTTGGAAAGTGTTTTTGGATCATTTCCAAGAATAAATATGGAAATTCTGTCTTAAGGATCTTAAGACAAAACTCATAAAGACATAAAAGGCAATTAAGCACTCATTCCTGATAACAATGTATTACTTTTATATACTATGAACATTTTAAAATGCATTTCTATGTATTTTATTTCCCTTGGCCCTTACAGATACGCAATGACACTGTTATCTCCTCTCTATCAGTTGGATGCATTTGGCTGCAAGTAACAGAAAACTCCACCAAAATGTCTTTAACAATAAAAAATGTATTCTTTTAGTTCAGCTCTCTGGGTAGATTTCATGGTTGGTTAATTCAATGACTCAGCATTGTCATCAAGACTCCCAGTTATTTCTGTCAAACTGCTGTCATTGGTGTTGCCTCCATCCCCAGACTGCTGGGAAGATGGTGGTGAGAGTTCCAGGCATCTCGGCAAAACCCAGATATTTTCAGAGAAGGATGAAAGATCATTTCTTCCCCCATGGCTCTTTCTTAGGAGCAAGAAATTTTTTCCAAAGACTTCCTGCAGACTTCCCTTCATGCCTCACTGGCCAGAGTTGCATCACATGCACTTCCCGAGCCCATCCTTAGTAAGAGGAATGAGACTACTTCTAGACCAATCCAGCTTAGTCCTGGGGCTAGGGATGGAGTCATGGGTGCCCTGAGGTCCATGGCTGCATCGAGACTGGTGGAGGACTCAGAACAGATAGGTTTTATGTTACAAAGGAGAATGGTCCCAGGTACACAACTCGTAGTGTCTGTTCCACCCAATGTACACATAAAAGAAAATTGAGACTCAGACTGGTGAAGGGATTACTTAAAGAGTAGCAGAGCCATGGCTGATAAAAGCTGTGCTTATTTATAAAGGATGTGTAGCGTAGTCACAGAACTGAGAACACTTTTGCTAGAAGACGCTATAAAAGTCACCAACTCCTCTCCCTACCCTAGTACTTTGAGTGTGTGGGCCTTGGTTTCACTAGCTCCTTAGCCAAAGAGCTTACTGCTGCATCCTCTTAAATTGAACATAGCCCCCAAATCTGTCGATCTTCCCTTTGAAAGGCAACAAGGGCATGTCCCTTGAAAATTTTGCATGGTAGGAGAGCAGGCCAGGAGGGCTCCCGTCATTGAAGTCCTTCCTGCTCCTGGGCAAGAAGAATGTAAGGGAGGCAGACACAGGACAGGAGCTTGCTTCTAGCTGAGTGAGAATGGGGGGGGATGGGCAGCCCTTTGTACACCGAGCATCATTCCCATTCACCCATGACCACCTTCAGATGCCTCTGGGTCCTTATCTCTCATAGTTCCTATAGTCCTCTCTATTTCATGACACTGTCTGGCTCACTTGGTGCTTCTATTTCCTGTTATCATTAAGTCCAGACTTTGTTTCTGTCTGGATTTACCTTGATAAACCTAGAGCAAGAGCTGGGACTTGTGTTCAGGTTCTGCAAGTAGAAGGAGCTCAACAACAGGGACATTGCCTGTGCTAGTCTCTGAGAAAAGCATCTTCAAGATAGCAAACTTCTCTCCTACAAACATTGCCTGAGTGCACATAGCATCATTCTCGTGTGTTAGTATGCTGCCTGAGTCTTTGTCTCTTTGCTTAACCTTATCAAATATTCTTAAGATTGTCTCCCCTTTAGCATAATTGTAGAACATCTTAGCGCTAAAAGAGCCACTTTCCCCCACCTCATCAAAGACATTTTTATTCGGACATGGCAGGGGTAGGATGGGTATGCTCCTCATCACTGGGCCTGCCCTATACTGTCAGGGCTGTGGGCCACACCATCCCTGGCTGGGCCACCAATCATCTATCCCTTTGTCCTTGGGTCTGTGTCCCCATGATCTGAGGTCTTGGCGGGAGAGGCTGTTTGGCTAATTAGCATCCTTGCCTTGGCATGTGCTAGTGTGGAGAAGCTAGCTGTGGAGGGTGAGGGGGGGACATTCCTGCTTTAGGTTTTGGAGTGGAAGGAGGTGCTCTGCCTCCCACCAAGACATTTAAAGTAAAATTTAAATGTTGGGGATTCAAATGTTAGATAGCTAACCAATGTGACCAGAGACCATGATCCTGGGGCATGAATGGCCTGAGTTTCAAAGGTAAAGGAAGAGCTTGGATCCAGTTAGAATAGAACAATCAAGTTCAAGAACAGCTACTAGTGAATAGAGCCAATCAAACAATCAAATGTTTCTTAGAGCCAATATGGCAGTCCTCTCAAACTTCTGAGTGTGTCACATTAGGAGTACTTAGTAAAAATATGTTTTCCTAAACCCCACCTTGACATATTGAACGAGACTCTTCTGGGAGTAGGGACCAGGAATCTGCATTTTTCAGAAACCTCTCCAGATAATTAAAATGCATTTGGTCCCTAGAGTTCCTCTGGGAAATAGTTCTATATGAGGCCTGGGTGAAGTGACCAGCCTAACAGTAAAAATAGCTAAATTTGGGGGCACCTGAGTGGTTCAGTCATTTAAGCATCTGATTCTTGATCTCAGCTCAGGTCTTGATCTTAGGGTTGTGAGTTCAAGCCCCATGTGGGACTCCATGCTCCACTGGGGTGGGGGCGGGGGGAGGGGAAGCTAAGCTAAGTTTAAGTAGAGTTTTCTATATTGAGCTTTTTACCCATATTATCTCATTTCAATCTTGCAATAGCCCCAGCTGGTAGTACTATTTTACCGGGTTTATAGGTAAGCACAGAGATGTTAAGTAATTTGCTTAAAGTCACAAGCTGGTAAGTACTGGGTACAGGATTTGTAGCCACACTGACTCCAAGTCCATGCTCTTAAGCCTGAGCAGAATCTTTCTGCAGCCATGCATCTTATTGAGGTTTGTGGGTCCTGGGGATTGGTCCCGAGGAGAATACAGCAAGACCAAGGTGATTATCACAACTGAAAAGCACAAGAATGCTTGAAGCTGGAAACACAAAATTAATCACAATAGCTAATATGTTCTATTTTAATGTCTTTTAACATTCTAAAATTTGCTAGAAGGGGGGGATTGATTTTCTGTGCTAATAGCTAAAACTGTATTGTTTTGGTTTATTTTTATGGGAGGAAAATTAGCTAGATTCTAGAACCCACCTCAGGTTCAACTAATAGCAATCCTCAGACAACTAGATTTTTTTTTTCTCCCTGCTTTTGTCTGGGGGGAGGGGAGGAGGAAGGCAAATGATAAAGTGATAACCAGAGAAAATTTTGTTTTAAAAATATACCTTCCAAGGCATGTTTTTCAGACCAGTGCATATTGATTCCAGTATCCTATATGTTCTTTATTTGTGTCCAAAGTACCACCCAGTGAGACCTGACATTTGGAAAAATGACCCGACCCTCTAACTGTGCAAATCTAGACTCATAGAACAAATGTGTGTGCACTGTGCTGAACTTGTGAGGGACTGAGGATAGCTAGCTTGAAACACAAAGTTTTCATTACCGTTGACCGGAGATTCCAATTAACCAGAGAAGCCCATTCACTGGGCACATAGTACTTTGCCATCACTGCTGGGTATCCTGGTTTCATTATCTGTGTGGAAAGGAAATGGGGCACATGGGGGAGGGATATGAGGGGGAGAGGTTAGCCTCTGTAGTATATACACTTCTGAAAAGAAAGGAGTAGCCAAGAGTTTTGTACGCAACAAAAACAATCAGTCACCCTGATGAGTTTAGATTCAGCATAATAAAAAAACAGGAGCATTTCTGAAAAAGAAGAGTAGCTTCCTGCCAGTCTGAGTGGTGGGTCCCATTGGGAGGCAGAGAGATGTACAAAAGTCTTTTTGTACCCATGATCCTTTGATCCTTTATTTTTATAGGAGATAAGACAATAATTTTTCTACTGACCCAGAGAAAGATTCCTAAGAGAAGACCAGAAACCACCCAGGATTATAGTGAATTTATAAAGCTGGCAGAAAGCATATATAAAGGTGATTTCTCTCGCCTCATTTTATATATCACTTTCCATTAAAGAAACACTAACAAACAACATTATCTTTTCTTTTTTTATCCCACATCCTTAAGAAATGTGAAGAAGAGATATCGTGAATATTGCTTGGAGGCCGAGAAGATTCTAGCCGCCTGTTAGGCTCAGGAGACTAAGAGGTGTCAAAGAGGAGCTTTTGGTTCTTTGCTGCCCTCTACCCATATGCTCTCCACTAACTAGCTCTACCTTTCATTAATCATCTATCATTAGCCATGTGGCCTCTAAATATTTTCTGTCTGAAGTCCCACCCTCTCCCCGTTTCTGCTATAAATAACATCTTGGTCAGGGCCAAAAAAATGATCTTGAAAATGCCATTTCTTGTAAGAAGACTTGTAAAAACAAGTCATTTCACTGGAAAAGTGAACTTTCCACTTGAAGGAAGAGGAATCAGAAAGCTAGGTGATGGTGGAATTCTCACAGACGTTTCTCACACGGTGGGGGCTGGGCGCTTGTCCTCCTCTGCGAGGCAAGTGGCCCCTCACAGTGTGTCTCAAAACATCCATTGGATTTCTCCTGTCCATCTCAGTGGGAGTTTTTGAGGCCTGGGAGAGAAAGAGACTTAGTGACCTTTAAAGCAGCAAATCCATTTGTAGTGTCTACTGTCGACTCCGCGGTTGCTTCAATATTTCAGTGGAGGTTTTTAATAGAAAGGAGTTTCAGAAGCCACATGTTTTATTTCGACTTGACCACTGGGAATCATATTCGGCCATTTGGGAGGTATTATAAAATGTTCTTTAGTGTCACTTCACTACATGGCAATCAAATTCTAGAACTTGTTCTGAGGGCAGAAAATGGTAGCAACGTATGAGCCAGTGGATGTGGAACAAAAGAGTTAGTGAAAAAATGAGTTTTTCTGTTAAAATAGGCAAGTGAGTCTGTGGACTCATGGCCTTTACAGCACACAAGGTTGGCTTTCCTTGGAGAAAGGATGGATTCAAGGCAGTGTTGGGATAAAGGTGGTTCATGCCCTCTTGGCTGGGACAAAAGTTGTCCCATTCCCTTTTTGGACAATTTTGAAAAAAAAAACCAGAAACATTTTCCCCATCAAGGCTATGTTTCGTGTTCTGGTTTCAGTGAAATAATATCGAGGGTTTCTGTGGAGATTGAAAAGTGCAAATGGGGGTGGGGGGGAAAGGGGGCTGGTCACAAGGGGGCCTGCATGTCCCTTGCGACTAGCTGGAGAAGGACCCCTTGAGGGTTTTATTGAAGATGGGGTAGTCATTGTTTTTGAATAATGCAAAGATAAGATCGGCAAAAAACAAAAACCTTGAGAAACAATTAGAACCAGGGTGGTGGGATGTGGTAGTCACCTGGGGGAGACATGATCAGAGCCTGACCCAAAGAATGGTGGTGAAGGGTCACGGGAGAAACAGAACATGAAGTTACAGCTGGCACTATTCAGAAAGAGAAGAAATGCTGAGTCAAGGGAATGGAAGAATTCACATTAAATTGAGGATTTTTCTTTTTTTATTTGAGAGCAAATGACCAGGAGACATTGCCCTATGTGATGGGTACATGAATTTGGTGTTTGTTAGCAATTATGGTTCTCTTTGAGCCAGTCTTGAAAACAAAATGGTACATTCACATGAACCAACAAGGACAAAAAGGGACCAGAGAGATCTATGCGTTACCTACATTTTTTTCTAGAGCTGCTTGTTCTTACAGAATGGCTTATTTATGGAAGGCCTGGAGAGGGATAAAAAGCCATACCTAGACACAAAGTCAAGTAGTGGAGCATATTTTGAAAGTGTTCCCCAAGTGATTTAGCAAAGTCACACACACAAAGAAATATAGTGAAATGGGAATAACCAAAGTATAACAATCAACCAAGATGTTATTAAATGTATTGAGCCAGTGAACAATTATATTAGAAGCCAAGTAAAAAAGACCTCAATGCATAAATGTCTTCTGAAAATTATATTATTTTGAATTCAGGCTATAAAAAAAATTCCGATGATTTTTACTTGCCTGATAGGGAAGAGAATATTCTTCAACTTTGTTCACCCACTATAAAGGGTACTAACTTTACATAATAAAAAATTAAGTACATGAATGTTCAAGCATATTTCTTAGCATAAAGTTAGTACTTTATAAATGTGAATGAGTTGAATCTAA
Organism: Spilogale gracilis; assembly: GCA_004023965.1. Lineage (NCBI taxonomy): Eukaryota > Metazoa > Chordata > Mammalia > Carnivora > Mephitidae > Spilogale > Spilogale gracilis. Next base: position 66,563 of record PITA01009668.1, on the reverse strand, counting down.
AATTAAGTGAGATGCCCACACAGTTTGAGTTTTATTGCTAAGCTATTTTATCCTTTCAGTTGAATTTATATAATATATATTCCCTTATAACTTCCTGCATCCCTCTTCAACCCTTCTGAAAAGAAATCATCTAGCTTTTGTTCCTATATTCCTTGTTTTCTTCCCATCACTAGGCTTTGCCCACCTACTCACTCAAACTAATCTGGAAGGAGTTACTAATTGCCAACTTCAATGGCACTTTTCTTTCTCCTTTTACAAGTCCTTGCTGGAATATTTGGCACGGTTTTTTCCACTCCTGCATCTGTATTCACCTTTGACTTCCTGGGCCTTTCTCTCTCCTGATTCTTTGCACACCCTAACCCTGACCCAATCTCTCTGCATTAATCTGTCTCAGTTTCCTCTGAAGGTTCCACCTCCTTTCTCTAGGCCTTAAATGCTGTAGTTACTTAAAGGCCTATCCTTCTACCCTCTGTCCAACTGTCCTTCCCCTAGTTGCGCTATTTTTTGGTATAAAAACACCTTGATGGCTTCAGTCACCACCTATAAGCCTGTGGCACTGGATCTGCAGGGGCAGCTGAGGTCCTCCTGGGGGTCCAGGGAAGCAGCACCAACTCCCTGGAAACTTCCCCTGGGATGCAACGGATAGTTCAACATTACTATGGCCAGAACTAAACTTGGCCAGTCTGACCCTCTACCCCATAAGTTTCCTCCTTTATCCCCTATCTTGGTGAATGATAGTACCACCCTCCCCACAGCCAAAACCATAAATCTGAAACTTCTCCTTAACTCCTTTCTCATGCTCAAGTGACACTGGGTCTGCCAATCTTTGTGTGTGTGTGTGTGTGTGTGTGTGTGTGTGTGTCTGTCATACTTACTGCCCTGGTTCAAACATCACTCCTACAAGGAATAATCCTTCACTACCCCTTTCCAGCTCTGTTTAAGTGCCCCTCTTAAATTCATCCTATTCACTCTGTGCTTAAATCCTTTTAATCTAATGCCTGATAGATTTCTTGTTTCCTTGTCTGAGTTCTTTACTGGCCCGTGAGCTCCTTGAGGGTAGGGGTGAGTTGGTGCCTGTTCAAATGAATAGCTTGCACTGTAATTTCTCCTGTCCCCCTGCCAACTTCATGCCAATCTCAATAGAAGAAGTTTGAACTAACAGCATTTAATGATTTGGCCAAGGATGATCCTAGAACCATTCGCTTGTCTTTCCCCCACCCCTGTTGTGTAGAGGGTGGGGCAACCTCATCTGAATGGGAGAAACTTGCTGAAGTGTAACCTTTCCCTCCAAGAGGAGAGAAAGTGAGTACAGCAGTTTCCTAAATACTCTTGCAAGTCTTCTTACGATAGGCTACCAACCTAGGAACATGTTCCACACATTGTTAGTGCTCATTTGGAAATCTGTTTTATACCCAGGGGATAGACTGAGCCATCTGAAATCCAAGACTGACCAGATCTGCTTCCTCACTGAAATGTCAAGCCTCCTCACTGGGGCACAGGACCCTTTTGTCTTTCTTTGGCTTCTTCTCTTACCACCATTTTACCTTTTCCTTTGCATACTAACATGCCTGTCCTTTGCAGACAGCCCATATTGTTTATCTCCTCTAGACCTTTGCTCCAGCTAATTCCTCTGCCTGGATTGTCCCCATTCCTTCTAAAAATGCTAACTCTACTCAATGGTTAAGACCTTAAACCTTGACCCAGGAATCTTCCTCCCCTGGGAACTCCTCTCTGGGACCCCACTGTCTGGGTTAGATTGAATCTTCACAAACACATAGCAGCTATTCAGATTTCATTGCATTAATATATAAGCCAAATATTTAATAGAAATGCTCTCAGAACCAGGAAAATGACCTTCCTGCACAAATTTTCCTTGATTTGCTCTGACAAGCCATCAGTCTGCCCCTTTGCACATTTCTACTCCTTGGGTGGGAGGAATGGTTTAATCAGTTCAGGTAAGAGTTTGAAGTTGCATCTTAGAAACCAACCCAGTTGTTGGAGGAGGAGGTAGGACTGACCCCTTCATTTAAGCAGTGGGCTTCTGTTAATAACTGTGAACATATCCCCTCCCCTGCACACACACACCAGCTCTGAGCATGGCCACAGCTCCCTATCACTACCACATCACACTGCAGGGGGACTTGTGGTGCTCACTTTAACTCCAGCTCAGAGAATAATGTGACATCCTGTAAACTCCTCCACCTGGTAAACTGGGGCAGCCCAGTGGGCAACTTAGGGGATGCTTGGTGGAAGTGCCACTGTCCATGTGTGTCTGAGACACCTGTCTGCCATCCTTCCATACTGAGTCCCCTCCTTGCAGATGAAAAAGGTGCTAGGGATTCATGTATGTGGAAGCCCAGTTGGTGCTGACAAAAGGTTACTTAGAACCTGTGTGATCTTGGGCAATTTACTTAACCTCTCTGTGCTTTAGACTTCTCATGACAGGTATGATAATGCCTATGACATAGGCTTGTTGGGAAGACTAAGTTAGATAAATTATGTAAAGAGTCTTGCAGAGGCAAGGTCCTTAGTAAGTGCTTAATAAATGTCAGCTGCCATTATTACCATTGTTAAATGTCTTCTGGTCTGTGGTGCCTACATCGACCCAGCCTTGAGAACTCAGAGAGAAAAAATACTTTCCCTCAGAGGGAAAGTTAAATAAAAATGTAAGCCATAGTCCCTGGGTTGGAATTCAGAATCATTCCATTGAGGAAGAGTACATCTCATGTCATTTACTAATCTAAACAGTAAGAACAACAACAACAAAAAATTTGAATCTGACTGTTTTCATGTTATACAATTATTCTGTTTTCTTCTTTTCTCCCCTTTTTATGCTGTCACTAACTTCCCTGTGCAAAAGTCACCTCTTAGGTCCTTCACGTTGACTTGGCTCAATGATTTTTTGGAGTAGCTCTGACCTGCCCATTTATGGGAAGTGGCAATACCTTTCTTCCTTCCCCAGGGGATCCCAGCCCTCTTTTCACAGAGGAGGTTCTGACAGAAAGTAGTCCTTGTTGTTTTTAAATACCAACCTCTCTTGTCTACTTTACAAGATGTGTTGGCATCATCTTTCTGGTCAAGTGGCAATGTTTTCTACCAAAGAAACTTGAGATGAAGCAAAGGGCAGGAGACAGGCAAAGCCAGGAACACCCTAAGTCCAAAGGGGCCTTGACAGGAGGGGGTCCGGGGCCCAAGGTGTAGAGAAGTAAACCACTGCACCAGCTTTGCTTTTGCATTGAATTGGGGTTTGCCTATTTCCTTAGGCCTCCTATTTGCCATTCCCTTAACCAGCTTCTTTTTCTCTGCTGGTCCTTCAATGCTCATGTTCTTCAAGGCTCTGTTCCTGAGCCTGGGTTCTCACTCTTCACTTTCCCTGGGAGATCTCAGCCATTCCAGAGCAACAGGAACCAGACCTGTCTCCCAAGCTTCAAACAAGTACATCCAACTACCTTCCAAATGGTTCCCATTTGGATATCCCACAGGTCACTCAAACTAAATATAACAAAAAGCACACCAATAGTCTTTCCTCCTCTCTCCAATTTTCTTCTTCCTCAGAGTTCCCTGTCTTAGCATATGGCACGATTCTCCAAGCTGTTACTCAAGGAGCAACCTGGAAGGTTACCTTGACTTTTTGATTTCCCTGTCCCTGACCCTTCAGTCAGTGAATTCCTGTCAACTCCAGTTCTTTTCTACATTGCCACAAGCATCCTGGTCCAGACCACCAGTACCTCTTTGCTGGGCCAGTGCAAGATCATCGCAGCTGATCTCTCTGCATCTAGGCTTGTTCCAGTCTGTTCTCCACCCTGCAGCTGATTGGATAGTCTAACAACTGAAAATCTACTGGATCTAACACTTTCCCGTCATGCTAATAGTAATGTCCTAAACACATACTAAGGACCACAGTTCGACCATGATCTAGCTGCCAGCTGCATCTCTCTTAGCCTCCTTCTATTTTTGTGCTCCAGCTACACAGAGCTTCATTCAGTCCTTCAAATGTCCCCACACTTCTTCTCACCTTTGCACCTCTGCATCAGCTAGTCCCTCTGCCTGTGATGCTCACCAAGACTTAGTGTCTGGCTCATCTCTGCTTCTTGTTTACCTCCCTGCTTACAAACCACTCACTCTCTCCAGGAGCACTTCTCTGACCCCTAATCTTGCCTGCATTCCTTGTTCACTGTTTGCATTGCTCTTTACTTCCACCAGCCTAAATCGTAACCAGTATCATTTGTTCAAGAATTGCCTTGCCTGATAATATTTGGGAGCATGGAACACATACCTATCTTATTCAACTGTATTTTTGTTTCCTGCCATTTGGGGTATAGTCATTGCTCAATGAATATTTATTCAATATTTAAATACATGAATAAAAGACCAAAAATATCTCTGCATTGTTTCATTGTGAATTTTTCTGATCATCAAGAAGATTGAACTATTACAGAGTTTATTGTTCATTTTTTTTATTAGTTGGCACTTCATATTCTTGGCCTAATTTTGTTTTTGTTCTTAATTGTTAAGGACTTTTTATAAATTGATGATAGTAATTCCTTTACAGTTTTTCAATAACTTTTATTTTTTTTAAAGATTATTTCTTTGAGAGTAGGAGAGAGCATAAGAAGGGGAGGGGCAGAGGAAGAGGGACGAGCTGATTTATTCCCTGCCCCTGATGCAAGGCTCAATCCTAGGTCCCTGGGATCATGACCTGAGCTAAAGGCAGATGTCTAACCCACTGAACTACCCAGATGTCCCTGTAAATAATTTTTCTAATGTATCTTTTATTTTTTACTTTTGGTGTTTTTTTCTCATAAGTAAAGGCTTTAAATTGTTACATATTCAAGTAGATCCTTCGCAGGAGGATTAAAAAGGGCTCTCACACAAACTTATATTTATATTCACAAAGTCAGGAAATATACCACATATTTCCTCTACGGGTTGATGTGGAGGAATATGCCTATGAGGAAACATTATGTTTCGCTTTGTTATAATGCTGTGAAGTTTTTTCATAGAGGTTTTTGTTTTTCAAACAAATATACTGAAGAATGAGTATTGAAACTTCCACTTCCTAGAAATGGAGTAGATATATATTTCTCCTATTCCTTCTGCTTAGTAAAACTAAAATCTCTGGACATTACATAAAAATAAAATACAAGACTCTAGAAGGTAGAAAAAAGAATGCAGATCATCTAGGTAATTCGCAACCCCTGGAATGCCAAGGGACACAGACAAAACCAGCCCCAACAAAAGCTTGTTGAGGACTAGGGGAAAGGCAGTCTGGCAAGACAGAAAATGTCTGGATGATAACTATTTTAGTCTTGTTTAGCATAAAAGAGGAAACTGTGCATACTTCCATTCAGGGCAGCAAAAGTTAAGTGGAGAGGATAACTTGCATCCACCTGAGGCTGTAACAATGTACCCCAGGCCCCCTCTTTCCTGTTGGGGTGGTACCAGAAAAAAACAAGTACAGAGCCAAGTCTTCTTAGGGTCCCTTCCCATCAGTGTCAGTAGAAACCATGTGGGGAGATAGAACTTCCAATTCCCCAGCAGTAATGAGACATTCCCCCTATTCCCACTAGGGTAAAATCAAAGCCTAGTGGAGAGTCAGGACTCTCACCATAACCCAGGGGTAATGAGGCCAGCCCCACTATAGTGTGGATGGAGGCCACATGAGGAGCCAGAACTTCTATCTCCACCCAACAGAATAAAAGTTTCCCCCCACCACTTTGCCCCTCTGGTGTCAGTGGAGGCCAAGTAGGGAAATCTAAATTTCTACATCTACTGGCAATAATGAGGGAGTCTCCTGCCACAGTGGTGTCAGGATAAGCCAGCTGAAGCAGAAAGTTTAAATAAGGTCCAGAGTCTCCTAACTTAATATATAAATGTTTAGGTTGGAATTGAAAATCAAGTCTTCATACCAAGAACCAGAAAGGTCTTAAATTGAATTAAAAAGGACAATCAAGAAATGTCATATTCATTTCCTGGGACTTCTGTAACAAGTTACCCCAAACTTTGCATAAAACAACAGAAATTTATTCTTTCACAGTTCTGGGGGTAAGAAATCTGACACCAAGGTATTAGTAGGGCCGAGCTTCCTTCAAGGCTCTAGGAGAGATTCTGTTCCTTGTCTCTTCTAGTTTCTGGTGACTCAAGGTATTCCTTGGTTTATGACTACATCATTTTATTTTTTTTTTAAAGATTTTATTTATTTATCTGTCAGAGAGAGAGAGTAGGCAGAGAGACAGGAGGAAGCAGTCTCCCTGATGAGCAGAGAGCCTGATGCAGGCCTCGATCCCAGGACCCTGAGATCATGACCTGAGCCGAAGGCAGAGGCTTTAACCCACTGAGCCACCCAGGCGCCCATGACTACATCATTTTAATCTCTGCCTCTATAGACATATCATCTCCTCTGTATTTCTCTTATAAGGATACTACCTATCATTAGATTTAAGTACTGCTCAGATAATCCAGGATAACCTCTAAAACTTAAAATCCTTAATTACATTTACAAAGACCTTTTCCCAGATAAGGTAACATTCTCAGTTTCCAGGGATTAGTGCCTGGATATATCTTTTGGAGGGGTGAATATTCAACACACCATGATTGTCAACACTGACATAACAGAGATGTTGAATTATCAGACAAAGCTGTTAACATTGCCATGGTAAAAACAGAAACAAAACAACAACAAAAACCTTCTATGAGCAATTATGAACGTGCTGGAAGCAAATGAAGAAATAGAAAGCCTCACCAAGAAATAGATGATAATAAGAAATATTAAGTGGATCGTTTAAAATGTTTCCACAACATGGAAATAAAAACCTTAGTGGTGGCCTCAACAGTAGAATGGAAGAGACAAAGAAAAGAACCAGTGAACTGGAAAATAGAATAGAAATGACTCAATCTGCAAAACAGATTAAAGTATGTTGGAAAAAAAATAAACAGAACCTTAGGGAGCTCTGGGACTATAGCCAAGTATCTAACATTTATGTCATTGGCATTCCAGAGAGAGAGGAGAAAGAAGATGAGCTACAAAAGTGTTCAAAGAAATAATGACCCTCAAATCAAATTTGACCAAAGAAATAAACCTATAAATTCAAGAAGCTAAGAGAATTCCAGTCATAAAAGAGCTGAAGAAATCCATGTCAAGATGTATCATTAAATATCTGAAAATTAAAGACAAAAATAAAGTTCCTAAAGCAGCCAGAGAAAAAGTGTACCTTCCTATAGGGGAAACACAATTCAAGTGACATTGTATTTCTCATCATAAACCAGGGAGAAAGAAGAGGCACAATACTTTTTAAAGCCTGAAAGAAAACTATCAATCCAGAATACTATACCCTGTAAAAATATCCTTCATGAATGAAGCAGGAATCAAAATATTCTCAGATGAAGGAAAACTAAGAGAATTTGTCTTCAGCAGATGTACCTTAAAAGAATGGCTAAGGGAACGTCTATAAGCCAAGAGGTAACAATGAAAGAAGGAACTTGGGAACATCAGGAAGGAAGAAAACACATTAAGCAAAAATGTGGGTAAATACACCAGACTTTCCTTCTACTTCTGAGTTTCTTAATTACATTTGATGGCTAAAACAAAAAATTATACCAACTTCTAACATTCCAAATATTGCAAATATTTAAGGCAACTATATTATAAACTGGAGAGGTTAAGAACATGTAAAGAGAAATAAGATTTGTATACTTCACTTGAACTGGTGAAATCACAACACTAGGGGTGCCTGGTGGCTCAGTCATTAAGTTTCTGCCTTTAGCTCGGGTCATGATCTCAGGGTCCTGGGAGGGAGCCCTGCTTCTCCCTCTCCCACTCCCCCTGCTAGCACTCTGTCACTATCTCTCACTCTGTCAAATAGATAAATAAAACCTTTAAAAAAGAAAAAAAGAAATCATGATACCAGTAGACTGTGATAAGTTATGTATATTTAATGTAGTACCTAGAGCAACCATTGAAAAATCTATACAAAAAGATATACTCAAGAACACTATGGATAAATGAAAATGGAATTTAAAACTACCTTCAAACAACCCACAGAAAGGCAGAAAAAAGAAAATCAACCAACTAACCAAAAAATAAAGGTGAGAATAAGCAGAAAACAAAAAAAAAAAAAAGAAAAGAAAAAAATGGCAGACTTAAACCTTATCAGATCAATAATTACATTAAATGTAAATTGTCTAAATATATCAGTTGAAAGATTGGCAAAGTGGACTAAAAAACATGACCCAACTATATGCTATCTACAAAAATTTTACTTCAAATGTGCTATAAATAGGTTGAAAGTAAAAGGATATATATATATCCACATATATATATATATATATAATATTAATCAAAGGAAAGCAGGAGTAACTATAATAATATCAGAGCAAGGACAATTACCAGAGACAAGTACATGACATGATAGAAGGGTCAACATACCAAGTAGACACAACAATCCTGAATGTTTATTTACCAAACAGCAGAGTTGAAAAATATGTGAAGCAAAGCTGGTAGGGCCAAAAAGATAAACAGAAAAATCCCCAAGTATAGCTGGAGATGTCAACATCCTACTCTCAACAATTAATAGAACAACTAGAAAGAAAATTAGCAGCGAAATAGGAGAACTAAACATCATCAATCAAGAGGATCTAATCAACACTTATAGAACATTCTATCTGACAATAAGAGAATATGCATTCTTTCCAAGTACCTTGGAACATATAACAAGATTGATAATATCTTGAGCTACAAAAAAACCTTAACACATTAAAAGAATTGATATCATGCAGAGGGATTTCTTGACTACAGTGGAATCAAACTTGAAAGCAATAACAGAAAGATTACAGGAAAATTTACAGCACCTGATGCATATATGAGAAAAGCAGAAAATCCTCAAATTAATAAATAAGGTTTCGGGCGCCTGGGTGGCTCAGTGGGTTAAAGCCTCTGCCTTCGGCTCAGGTCATGATCTCAGGGTCCTGGGATCAAGGCCCGCATCAGGCTCTCTGCTCAGCAGGGAGCCTGCTTCCTCCTGCCTTTCTGCCTACTTGTGATCGCTCTCTCTGTCAAATAAACAAATAAAATCTTTAATAAATAAATAAATAAATAAATAAATAAATAAATAAATAAATAAGGTTTCCTCCTCAGAAGAACTTAGGAAAATAGGGGCAAAATAAACTTTAAACAAGCAAAATGAAGGAAATAATAAAGATAAGAATGGAAATCAATGAAAATCAGAATAGGAAACCAATAGAAAAATTAATAATGAAAAGAGCGGATTCTTTGAAATGATCAGGAAAATTGATGAACCTCTAGCAAAACTGACAAACTAAAAAAAGAGAAGACATAAATTACCAACATCAGGTATGAAACAGACTATCACTACAGAACTTGGAAATATCAAAGGACAATAAGGTAAAACTAAGAACAATTCTACATGCATGTAATTAACAACTTAGACAAAATGAACTACTTCCACAAGAAAAACCACAAACGATCACAACTTAACCACTATGAAATAAATAATTTGGATATCCTTATATTTATTAAGGAGATTCAGTTTGCAATTTTAAAACTTTGCCAAAATGAAATCTCCAGGCCCTGATGTTTTTACCAGAGAACACTACAATATGTTTAAAGAAGAGTCAACACCAATTCTACACAATCTCCCTCAGCAAATGGAAGAAAGAATACTTCCTAATCCATTTTATTAAGGTAGTAGTACTCTGATATCAAAATTAGACAAAGACAATAGAGGGGAAAACTGCAGACCAATATTCCTCAATTGATTTTCGACAAAGATGCAGAAGCCATCCAATGGAGGAAGCACAGCTTTATTTTCAACCAATGCAACTGGACAGTCACTGGTCAAAAAAAATCTTAAGTCTTACCTCATGCAAAAATTAACTCACATTGGGCATAGACTTAAATGTGAAAGCTAAAACTTTAAAACTTACTGAAAAAAAATAGGGAAAAAGCTTTGAGACCTAGAATTCTTTGACTTAACGCCAAAAGCATAGTCCATAAAAGGAAAAGTTAATAAACTGGATTTCATCAAAATTAAAAACTTCTTTCTCTGAGAAAGACCTTGTTGAAAAAAATGAAAAGATAACACTACATACTCATCAGATCAGCTAAAATAAGGAATTTGACACCAAATGCTGGTGAGAATGAGGAGGAACTAGTCATTCATACAATGCTGATGAGACTCTGTAAAGGGTACAGCCTCTACGACAAATAGCTTGGCAGTTTCTTAAACTACTAAACATGAAATTACCATATAATTCAGCAATTGTACTCCTGAACACTTACCCCAGAGAAATGAAAGGTTATGTCCACACAACAACTTGTGTATGAATGTTATAGCAACTTTATTTGCAATAACCAAAAATTGGAAACAACTCAGATGTCCCTGAATGAGTGAATGGTTAAACAAACTGTGGAACATTCATACCATGGAATACTACTCAGCAACAAAAAGGGACAAATATTAATACAAGATAGGGGTGCCAGGGTGGCTCAGTTGTTAGACATCTGTGTTCGGCTCAGGTTGGTTAATGATTCCAGGGTCCTGGGATGGAGCCCTACATTGGGCTCCCTGCTCAGTGGGAAGCCTGCTTCTCCCTCTCCCACTCCCCCTGTTTGTGTTCCCTCTCTCTGTGTGTCTCTCTCTGTCAAAGAAATAAATTAAATAGAAATAAAAAATATTATTACAGATAATCTGGACAAATCTCTGGGAAATTACACAGAGTAAGAAAAAGCCAATCCCCAATGGTTGTATACTATATGATTCAATTTATGTAACATTCTTGAAATAACAAAATTATAGGAATGGAGAGCAGACTGCTAGCTGCCAGGGATTAAGGAAGGGATGTGGGTGGGAGAGATACAGAAAAAAAGGCAACATTCAGAACCAGTATGGTGATAGAAATATTCTGTTTCTTTTCTTTTCTTTTTTTTTTTTTAGAAATATTCTGTTTCTTGACCATCAATGTCAATATCCAGATTGTGATGTGGTATTAAGGTTTTGCAAAATGTTACTCTCTTACCTGGAATCTCTCTATATAATTCTTACAACTCATGTGAATCTATAATTATGGCAAAATAAAAAAATATAAATAAACACCACTAAAACCAGATTTTAAAATAATTTTATTTAGGGGCGCCTGGGTGGCTCAGTTGGTTAAGCGACTGCCTTCAGCTCAGGTCATGATCCTGGAGACCCGGGATGGAGCCCCACATCGGGCTCCCTGCTCGGCGGGAAGCCTGCTTCTCCCTCTCTCACTCCCCCTGCTTGTGTTCCCTCTCTGGCTGTGTTTCTCTCTGTCAAATACATAAAATCTTTAAAAAAAATAATTTTATTTAATACTTTCAAGATAATAATACATAGGAAAGTTAATTTGGGTTATGTAAACCTCAACAGAGTTAAAACAATTTAAGTTGAAATGGTGTAAGTTTCCTTTGTTGCTTTGACCCATTTAAACTACTACTATTCTATTTCGTAAATTTCTGGATACCTTGGTTTTCTGGGCTTTTTTGTTTGTTTTTTATTTTCTGCTTTACTTTGTTTCTTTTGAGAAACCATGTCTTTAAAAATCTAGAGAGAGTTTTTTCAGTATAATGCAACACTTGAAACAGAATTATGCTTCTTTAATAATTCAAATTACAATTGACCTCCATCTGCCCTAAATCAAATCTGTGATAAAGAATTAGGGAGAAATGCTCATAGTTTCAAAACAAACAAACAAAAACAACAACAGCAAAAACAAAAACAAAAACAAAACCAGGAAACAGAACTAAGTTCATTGTACTGATGACCACAGTGAATCTTAACTTTTAAACAAAATACTTGGCTCTTGAATATTGCAAAGAAAACACAGGAAACTTCACTGTAATACCTTTGTTCTGTCATGAATGGGGTCCCATTGTGAATAAATCACATTCCTCTCTCCATCTCAGGGCATGAGATGCTTTATTCTTTGAGCCCCCTCCCCACCCTGGGCTTTGCTTGTGACATTGCTGGTCTACGTTCACACACCGAGAATAGGATTAAGTGCTTTGTTGCACTTGAGACCCCACTTTGTCAGGCCAGCATGGTGGGCTGAAAGACTATGGGCCTTGGGTCACAGGTTCTGGTCCCACCTCTACTTCTTTCATCTACAAGCCAAGTGGTATTGAGAAAGCCACTTGAACTCCCTGAGTTTAAAATTTTTAAATTTATAACAAAAGATAAATTATATTTTCTTACCAGGATTATGAGAGATAGTGATAAAATACATACATAGACCTGCTCGTAATTTGAGCTCAGGAAGTAACCATGCTTAGTATTATTATATCTGGGCTTTGTATGCTCTGTGCTATGTTCCTATTTATCCTTGATTTATCCCCTCCAACTGGACTGTGAGTGCCTGGAGGGCAGACACACTACCACTTCATCCCCTGGGATAATGTCTGGCACTCAGTAGGGGCTAAGTAAATATATTAGTGGACAATGAAGTTGATGCTTTGAGTGGAGCAATTGGGGGTAGTAAATTACATGAAGTTCCCTTGCCATAGCCATGCACAAGTTTTAGTGCCCTGGAACGATCTAGAGAGCTGCAGAAACAGATTTCCTTCTCCACCTCCTCCTTGAGACAGTCTGGTTAAGCTGGCCTAGGAATCTGCATTTTAGCAAGCTCCCTGGGTCATTACAATGTAGGTGGTGTATGTACTGATCACATTTAGAGAAAACACACTTTAGTCAATACACCTATGTTGTGCTGAGTGTTGTTAAGAGATGTCCATACAGCACATAAAATAGAAACTGATGATCGCTTAAGTGAAAATTTAGTCTGCCGGGTCATTCAAAAAATTCACTTTATCACTGAGGTGCCAGACAGATATTATAAAACTAATCAAAACTTACTTTTCAAAAGTTAATTAACATGTTTTATGTCCTAGTTATCTTAGCCAAAACTATATATGTCCATGCTGTCTTTTTGGCTCCAGCTTGCCTGGGGAAGAGAAAATAGAAATGGAATAAAATGCCCACTGGGCATTAGACTCAAATACATTTATTCTGCAGCAAAGCACAAATTTATGAAGATAACCGCAATGCATTATGCATATAGTCCATCCTCATTTGGCCCCCAAACTGGTCTCCTAGTGAGACGTTTCCTCTCTCTAGCTGCTGCTATTTAGGACAAAGGCTTGGAACCAGTAAGGAAATGATTGTACTTCTGTGGACTGCTACCCCAAAGCATTTCTTTTTAATATTAGGAAAAATTGATACAAAATTAAGCAAATAACTGGTGGCAAGAGTTATAGCCTCCTTCCACCACAGGGATATAGGGATCATTTAGAGACAATACGATAAAAGTGATTTTGTCCTTCATGAGAACAAGTAATATACAAAAGAGCTGTTATTTCCTTTGGCTTTCATACCAAATCTTCAAAATATCGATTATGATTAACGCCCATTTTCAGATGGGTAATATGGAAAAAAGAGGGGGAAGGAACATTTCTCCTTAGGCTACAAAATTGGAAGTAATGATTTTGACATCTTCTCGTCTATCCTTACATTATTTATAAAACTACATCTGTTAGTACATAAATTATCCAAAATAAAATATAAAATCAGTTTACCAAGAAACTACAGTTCTTTGGAAGCTACTGGTATCTCCTATGTGTATTCTGGAGTTCAGTGATGCTCCAAAAGGCCTTGACCCTAACATGGGTTCTGCAGTGAAATGAATGGAACCGGGCCCCCTTGCAGGCCATTTCCAACATTCCCACCCTGAGAATATGAACAAAATTGGACTTTGAAGGAAAATACTATAGATCTTAGACCTCGATTCTACCCCAGCTCTGCAATAATTACAGTAATTACAAAGATAAAGGATAAAAGTCACAAAGTGCTAGCTGGGACATTCCAGAGCAGGAGAAAGCTTGGCGCCATTTTTATAGTTATGCCTGTTAAGATTTAATAGATGGAAAGTTTCATTAGTGAGCTGTGCTGCAATTAACTTCAAGGAGGTTCCAGACTACTGTATGTTGCTGTTACTGACAGAAAGCTGTTTGGATTTCCCTTTTGAAAGGGTGTATTGGATTTTCAACACTTCAATTATAAAAAAACTAGTAAGGGGCACAATTCTTAAAAATGTAATATAGAGACTAGTCTTACCATGGAACACTTAGTAGCAGACTTCTGTTCTTAGCAGTAGACATTTTGTTGACTATCTGGGAGTGAGTTGTTTGGGGGATTATTATTATTATTATTATTATTATTATTATTAACAGAATGAAAGCACAAATATTTTTGTAACTCATTTGCCTATCTCTCCTCCTAACTCACAAAATCATGTCCTAATGAATTGTAGGGACATTGGAAACTATAGTTTCTCAAAATCAAAGATTTTTCTCCATCATACACTCCACCTTTAATATAAAATGCTCACTCTCAAACCTGACAAGTCGGCAAATGCCTGAGAATAAAGACTGGGGAATCCAGTGACTTCCTATTCTCAGTGGCTGGGAAGATTCTGGTCCACTTTTGAAGCTTGGAGTCTAGATTTTAGAGAAAAGGATCTCTAAGTAGAGTGTTGCAGAACGCTCCCTGGAGGTTAAGCGGATGCTCCCTTTTTATATGCAAACCATTGAAGTTCATCAGAGGTTATTCCTCGCAGAAATTACCACCCTACTTTAGGCTGTGTGTTCTTTGGTATACTTTCTCTAGCGCGTTATTTAATTTTTCTATCCTATGGTATGGCTAAACTGTTACAGTCCTCACTGCTATATTTTATTGTATTATACAGCAGACTGCTATGGGTCTTTTAATGACTTGAAGAATGAGACCTGCATTTTATGACTTTTAAAACATGTCTTGATACTCTTTCTTCCAGTTACAACCCACCCGCCCCCTTTCATTCTACATGTGTTTCCATTAATAGGCTGCAGACTTCTGAGGTGTGGTAAGCATGCAACCATGATAAGCATTTTCAGATACACGTTAGCTTTTCAGACCACAAGGATACAGTCCTGTGTCTAGGAACAGTGATTTCATTTGACAAACTGTTAGGGAGTGCCTAAAAGACTGGAGTTTTAATCTACATGGAATTATCCCATGGAGCTGCGTGTTTGCTGCTGTCTGAGCAACACAAATGAATCCATTTTCCTCTACTTAAGGCTGAAGTCTGGAAGTGGGCGGGGCATATCATTTTACTTTGTATCGTGTGGCAACACACTGTTGCTGAATTGTGAGTGGGAGGCTGTGGTCAATATTGAACCCGAACTTGGTACATCCCCAAAGTTACTCTCCTCCCCAGTGGATAATCCTCCATGAAGTTCTAGACCCTCCTTATTTTTCTGTACCTTAATTCATCAGACCTAGCCATACCGCACCTCCAAAAGTGACAGGTACGTGAAGAATGGAAATATTGTCCTGGCCGGAAGTCCTGCTCAGAGATTCTGCAGTTTCCCAGGTTACATGACTGGACCCAGATCATGGCATGGAGGCCACATCAGGACAGGTCCCACAACCTTCTCCACACTCCACAGTTCTCTGTACTTTGATGCCTTTTTGATGTTTTAGAAAGTTAAGGTTCTGTTTCTCAGAAAACCTCTTTTCGTTGAATTCTGAGAAAATCATTAATACTTGGGTTAAGGTTGGGTCAGAGTCAAAGAGATCAGCATGTTTATTTGGGTTTTATATATTTATGGCTGGTTTTAGTTTCTGCTCTTAAACACCAGCAGCAAATTCTTGGGGTTTGTGAAGCATTGCGTCACATTCCTTTTCGGTCTCTTTCTGACATGGTACTTAGATCGTGCAGCTGCAAATCAGACTGAGAATTAAAGTCTGTCACAACAGAGTGAATTCTGACCTCAAGTGTGGAACCTTGGCATGATGTTATATATTTTTTCACTTTTCTGTTAATCCACTTGTTTGTTTATCAGTTCTCTCACCAGAGGGTAGTTAGAATTAATTAATCTATAAAATTCAGGTAAGCAGTGAAATATTATCGGAACTGGCTTGTGTGTGTGTCAAACGGATCTCTACATTTTGCGTACTTGGTTATCTTTATGAGTCTGCATTCTCATTTGAAGAAACATTTAACTTTTTATAAGCAAGGACAGTATAATATACAATACTACTAAGCCTAATATTCAAGAATGTTTTCATACATGTCTTAGTATTAATTAGGGAGCAGTCCTTGTTTGACATGTTTACTTTTAATTCTTAATAGGTTTCCAAGTGGGGTAATGCAGTAAGTACCCAGAAAAGCTAACAATTATCTAGTCTAAAGAGCTTTGGATTTCACTGTAAAATTAAAATTGTGGGGAAATTGTGTTTTCATTCTACTCATATTAACCTTTTCTTATCCATATTAGCTAAAGGTTAACTTGTTCTTGCCATTTTTATGAAGTGAGAAGCAGGAACTTTGTCTTTTTATGAAAGGAAGCACAAGAGTTGCCAAGCATTCATTAGAGATTGAAATTAGAAGCGACTGTGAGATTAAGTTAGAATGTAGCCCATTGTACAAGCCCAATTTGGACTTTTGTAAGTGCTGATATTAAGAAGAGTGAACATAATTGCATATATGAAATTAACCTTCATTTTATCCTGTCTGGTGCCGGAGCACATTGGGAGACAGGGAGCTGTGATTTCCTAGGAGGGAAATGCGATGCGTC
Source organism: Spilogale gracilis (assembly GCA_004023965.1). NCBI lineage: Eukaryota > Metazoa > Chordata > Mammalia > Carnivora > Mephitidae > Spilogale > Spilogale gracilis. The sequence continues at coordinate 49,912 of PITA01009668.1, read as the reverse complement.
CTCATGGATATCCCACCCCTGGGCACCAGAGCTGGGGGGAGGGGGTCTGTTTTAAGAGTAGTTGGGACCAAGGAAGATAATTCCTGTCTTTTTCTTTTTCTCATCTTTTCCTCTCCCCCCCCCGCCCCCTGGCTTCACCACTGTATTACCAAATAGCTAACTCAATTTATTTCTCTGCCTCATAAAATTGAACAATATAGCCAAAGGAAATATCATTAGTATCTTCACAAAATGGCACAGTGGAAAGGATTGTTGAGTTTCCAGGTCTCATTTCACAAGTACTCAGGGAATGAGAGGGCCTGAAGGGGAGGAGAGGGTAAGAGACTGGCTGACTGCTTGGGGATTTGTTGGGAGAGTCATCTCCGGTAAATGCAAGGCCTTTGATAATGGCACCTTCTCTTAGGGATCTGAGGAAACAAAAATGGGAAATAACTCCTGTTTATTAGATTTTCAAAAAGTTGGTTAAAAAATGTTTCACCTCCCCAAAGAGAAAGTAAGCACCCTAATTTTAAAACACTAGTCTCCAGTCAGTGGGGTGTACTTTTTGCTGGAATTCGTCTCATAATTTCTAAATGAGTGCACAGAAATAAGAAAGGTATTATACTATTTTATGCCAAATTAACCTCACTATATACTGCTAAAGATCTATCTCTGGAGACACATCATAAAAACTAAACACTTTTACCACCATGGCAATATTAAAACGTATTTCATATTTTACTATTAGGGTGTAAAATTACTAATCAAGGGTGGGAAATGACCAGAAGAAAACAGGAGAAAAAGAGACTCATTGAAACATGCTGAAATATTACCAAGCTTTCACTGACTGCTTTCACTTGTGTTTTTCTTCTCATCTTTTAAGGCCAATACCTTTTAAATAAAAGACAACTTGTTAATAATAGAGAACCACAGTAAATAACTTGCAAATGAACAAATTCTATTTTGTCCAATGGGATCATCAAAGCAGAAGAGCTTCTGTAAAGGCATCATTGAGTCCAGTGAAGGCCAAACTTCTTTTAGGTTGTGGAGCCCTACTGTATTGGAGAAATGCATTCCCACATGTTGACAAAAAAATGTCCCAGAATTAAGGGACCGATTATATTGGTTTTGGAAAGAGTGGATTGAATTGATGTCTGATTCTTAGTAAATACAAAAAACTTACTTTTGAATAAAGAAACAGACATGGCCATATATTTTGAAGAACCTGCTTCTAAAGAGAATTCCCAGGTCCTTGTGCTCCTTAAGCGTTTCCCTTAGGGTAAACCACTCTTCTCAGAGAAAGAGCTGGAAGTCATGACAATCGCCTTGCATTTGGAGTTCCTTTGTGCTGTGTCATAGGTAGCCTTCTGAGACCCTCTCGTCTTTAATTTTCCCCAATTCTGCTATGTTTCCCTTTTTATATATGGCAAGGAGGACTGAGAGATTTAGGTGATGAAGTTAAGACCCTTTCCTTCTTATGAAAGAATACCTCGGTCTTGTCATCTGTAAAGTGAGAATCCCTATCATGGAGGGATTAGGTAAATGAATATATGTAAAAGGTTTAGAGCAGTTCCTGGCACAAAATCACTGCTGAGGAAATGACTGTGTGATTATTATTATCTTCCCACTGTCTGTGCAAAGGATGCCTTCTTTCTGAGCCTTCCTGGTTCTCCGTGGCAGAGGGTTGTACAGTGCCTAATGCTGGGAGAACAATCATTGTTTTTGTTTGTTTGTTTGTTTTAACAGTTTGTTTCCATGTTTATTTGCTCGCTAGAGTGTAAATTCCATGATGTAGGGACTGGAGGATGGTTTTTATTGGTGTCTTCCTAACACTAGCACAGTTCCAGGCATTCAGAAGGCATCCACTGTTAATGAATGAATGAATATGTGTTTCGCTTGTTGTCTCCCAATATCCATTCTCTCCTTCTTTCTTTAGCAATAGAACCTGCAAGTTTTAGGAGAGCACATAGCTGCCCAGCTAATGACCACTTCCCCAGCCTCCCTTTCAGCCAGGTGCGGCCATGCTCATTGTGTGCTTATAAGGCAACCAGGTTTCTAGTGCCGGCAAAAATTTACCAACATGTAGTTCAACAGATTTTCCTTGTAAAGGAAAATTATTCTGGGTGAGAATCAAAAGATGTAGTTAACAGCTTGATGGAAAAGTATAAAAAATAGTGATGACACATGAACATACAGATATACACACACATACAGTTTTGAAACTTTTCATTAACATATAACATCCATATAGAAAAGTGTCTATCCATAAATACACGGTCTTATGTACACTTAAGTATGTACTTTTTAATTTTCATGAGCCAAACATACCCATATTTACCAGCACACAAATCAAGAATGTGTAACATATATTTTTAATATCTAGAGCTACATATTAAAATGCAAAAATATAAAAAACAGTATCTCTCATGAATAACAAACATTTTTTCCCAGCTTTCTATACTTTTACATTTGTTAAGTTGGAAATAGGAGGAACTCCTATTTTTAGCTGCCTAAACTTCTCAGCTCAATTTTTAAACAGAAATAGTTCAGACAGGGGCACCTGAGTGGTGCTGTGAATTAAGCATCTGACTCTTGGTTTCAGCTCCATGAGATCGAGCCCCATGTTGGGTTTGGCATTCAGTGGGGAGTCTGCCTGGGATTCTCTCTCCCTCTGTCCTCCCAATTGTGCTCACATTTTCTCTCTCAAATGAATAAATAAATCTTAAAAAAAAATAAAAAATAAAAAAAGAAGTAAACCGTAGGAATAGTACAACTGTACACAGATGCTAAAATTCAGAGCCATTTCTCTCCGCCTCCTGGGCAGCTGTCTTCTCATCGGTTCCACACCCATTCTATTTGTCTCTAGTGCTTCTCCCATTTTTTAGGTGTGTTACTTAAGCCCTGGAGGCCTCAGTTTCTGAAGCCGTGGATTGGGAACACTGTCTGTACCCAGGATTGTGCTCAGGAAATGAGGCAAACATACGGAACCGGGTTTACATGACATTTGCATGTAGGAAGTCATCAGTAAATGCTGTTTTGTTATTATTTTCACTGACCATATCAACTGATACATAGAGCTCTTGGGTTTGGGGGCTTTTAGAAACAGCCACATATTCCTATGGAACGATGTAATGTCCTTTCTGAGGAGGCTGGGCTAGATCTGAAGTGGGATTGCCAAATGTACGTCCTTGCTGCATGAAATGTGGCTTCTCCAGCAAGAGGAGGTGAGAGAACGAAGGCTTACACGCGGGCTCCGGGTTCTGACTGTTTTTAACGTGATGAGTTATCATGTTGGAATTGGTGTAACCCTGAAGAGAATATTCCCAAATGGTCTTAAAGGAATGTCATGTAGCATTTATTAGAGTCACAGCAACAGGGACACTTCCCTCTTGCTTTGATTTAGTGACATTACTTCTGGTTAAAAGGCTTAGGTAAGGCCACCACACAGTGGCTGGCAATTTGGATAATTAGAAGAAATGGCAGAGGCCTGTCTCTTTACAAGGAAGTTAGCAGTGACATGCAATTAAAGCAAACCGTGGGGGGAGGCTGTGTAGCTCTAAGGATTCCAGAGGATTGGGGGAAATCAAATACTATTTACAGATTTCCCATCCCCACAAAGGATTTCTCCTTGCTTATTTTTTAATAAATTATTCCAAGGATAAAAATACTGTTTTACACAGGCAGAGCAAAGAGAACAACATGACTCCCTCCATTGTTTTTTTCCCTGGTTTTTTGGACTTCCCTGGGCAGTTGGTAAAGTTGTTTATCCATCAAGATACCGATGAGGCACCTAAGACTTAAATTATCATGTGTTTATTAGGGTGGTGTTTTCTGCTTTGAAAGATGCTTTCATGTCCATTCTTATTATGTTCCCCACAACTGTACAAGGCAAGGAAAGGAATAATTATGTTGTCCATTTCAAACAGAAATGGAAGCTGGGCTCTACTAAGGGATTTGCTGCAGTTCATGTATGGTAAATGGAGATTAAAATTTGAATCAGATGACTCCTAATGCAGTACCCTTTCTAACACATGGAGCTGTCTTCTCAAGCACAAATGTGCATTGTTGCTTTCTAAGCTTTTAGGAGTCTGGTTTTCTTTCTCTTCCTGAGACACTGCATTGGTCATGAGTGCCTCAGAGAATAAGCTGAAAGCACTAAACTTGTGCTCAGAAAAATGCACACATGAACACACATGTAAAATTTGGTATCACTTCTGGGTCACCTATTTCTAAAATCTGAGCAATAGTACAGGGTGTGTAGAAAATGTGTAGAAAATGCTAGTCTGGGCTTGTGGGAGCACCTGGCATTCTCAGGGAGGAAGAGTGAGGTAGAAGACATAGGTACCATGAAAGTTTACTGAGTCCCTGCCGGGTGGTAGGTGTTGCCTGCATACGTCATGTGGGTTTAAATCTCACAACAACCTTGAAAGGCAAGTATTCTTATTGGATCCACTTCATAGATAAGAACACTAAGAACACTAGCAGAATTTAATGCAGGATGACTACTTTTCACTACTACGCTCCACAGCCTCTGCAAGCGCCAATTACCTGTTGGCGTAGAGCTGGTTTCCTACAAGTCAGTCCACGCCTGTGTGTGGCCCTGTGGTGGGAAGGGGAAAGGGGCGTTTTTAGAAGCCTTTCAGCAACAAGGGTTCCTTGGAGAAACCCTTTCCTAGGGTGATGGGTTGGAACTGTTAACGGCAGTAGAGATGTGAAGTGTGAAAAAGTGTCGAGATACAAGGATAGAAAAAACAGGGCAGCCTCCATGGGGTGGTCCGTGCCTCTTGGGGTGGGTGTTGGATGTCCAGCTGCTGTATTCATTTTTATACAGTCCATGCTGCATTCTCATGCTAACCTGGCAAATGATTCACTAAGTGGCTAAAATGGGGTGAGCAAACCCACGGGTACAGTTGGGGCCGGGAGAAAGGAAAATACAAGTCCTACATTTGGGGTTTCCTGAGCTATAAATAACAGCCATGCAGCCATTCCCAGCAATATGTTTCTGTCGTTAATTAACTTTTATGGAAAGCTATGGTGTTCATGACTTTGGCCTCTCCCCAGTCTTGATCTATGTGGTGTTATGTGGTGTAGACAGCAGGGCTCACAGTGCTCACAGGTGGGGAATCTGAAGAGCTGATGTGAAACGTCTGCTAATCCAGGCTTGCCACTGCACTGGGGGAGGGGAGAAAGCAGTGATGACGTGCTCCCTGCTCCTGCCAATTATTTTTCCAACACCCTTTCATGGGGTCATAATATCCTGTTCTTTGTCAAGTTAAATTTTAACTGGTACCCTAAGATTTGGTGGTGTGATACTCTGTACTTGACAGGAGGGGTGATAAAGATGGAAGGGCCTTCTAGAAACACAGGGCCCCTCCCCACCCATCTGAGCAAACAGGGAGATCCAAGCCTGGCCTTTTGAGATGACCCAGGCTAGTATTAATGATTTGGCCAGATAATTATCCCACACCTTTGATCTTAAGTCTTCCTGCTTGGTTTCCAGAACAGTGGTTTTTATTCTTATTTTATTTTTTTACACTCATTGTAGTTTTAATGAGATAAGCACAGGGCTATAGCCATAGGCTTCTACACATAAGTATACAAAAGCTTACATCTGAATGAAAGAAGATCTTACTTGGAAGACGCATTTATACACAGTATGGTTTTGAGCACTGAGGCCCTTTACTCTTCTAGTATGCTGCTACATGTAGGATCACAGAGGGGCGCCTGGGTGGTCTGCCTTCCACTCAGGCCATGACCTTGGGGTCCTGGGATCGAGTCCCACATTGGGCTCCCTGCTCAGCAGAGAGTCTGCTTCTCCCTCTCTCTGCCCCTGTTCTTGCTCTCTCTTTCTCTCAAATAAAATAAAATCCTTTTTTTTTTTTTTTAAAAGATCACAAACAGAACAGTGGTTTTTAAACATTAGCATATATGAGAATAACAGGGAAGGCAGGCTAAAATACAGATCGCTGGGCCTACCCTGAGTTTCTTTTTTTTTTTTTTTCAGCTTTACTGAAATATTATTGAGATATAACATGTAAGTTTAAGGTGTGCAAAGTGATGATTAGTTACATGTATATATTGCAGAATTATTAGCACAATAAGGTTAGTTAACCCTCCCATCCCCTCAAAGAATTTTGACTTTTTATTTGTGTGTGTGGTGATGACATTTAAGATTTACTCTCTTAACAGCTTTTAAATATATAATATGATACTGTTAATCATAATCATCATACTGTGCATTAAATCCTGAGATTATTTATCTTAGAGCTAGGGGTTTTTACCCTTTGATCAATAGCTTCCCATTTCTCCCACTCCCCAGCTCCTGGCAACCAGCATTCTACTCTTCATTTCGGAGTCTGGCTTTTTTTAGATTCTGCCTATAAGCGAAAACACGGTATCTGTCTTTCTCTGTTTGACTTATTTTACTTACATCATGTCCTCAAGGTCCATCTGTGTTGTCACAAATGACAGGATTTTCTTCTTTTGTTATGACTGAATAATATGTGTGTGTGTGTGTGTGTGTGTGTGTGTGTGTGTGTGTGTGTACACCACATGTCTTGAGGTTTTGATTCAGTAGGTCTGAAGTGGAATCGGTGAACTGGCATTTATAATAAGATCTCAGGTTCTGTTGCTGTGTTTCAGGGACCATTGCCCTAGACTATGATTAGAAGGATAGCAGGTAACAGCATGGGTTTGGGAGTCAGAAAGCCCTGGATTTGAGTCCTGCTTTATTACTGTGAAATTTTAGAAATGTTACCAAACCTAGGCTTGCTCACCTATAGAAAGGGGATGATGCAAATATCTTGTCGGTTTTAGTGTTTTGGGTGAAAATTAATGAAATAATCTCTCTTAAGTGCTTAGTATAGTGTCAGACACACGGAAGTGGCTACAGATAGGAGCTTGTGGTATTAACAGAGTCTGCTCCTTACACCTAAGTCACCAGAACTTCTGGTCCAAATATAAAGGCAGAGATACCTGCTTAGGGGAGTCTTTTAGAAGGTTAAGAAGGTCAGAGAAAATGTAGGTGGCAAGAATCAGTAAAACATAGACCATAGGGCCATATTCTGTAAGATTTTCTGATATACTAGGAACAAAAAAAAAAAGTAAAGAAATCTCTTTAGTATTACACAGTGGAGAGTTACCCCCAAGAAATGCAATATGAAAAGAGTGGCAGAGGGTAGAATGGAAATCCTAAACTGGGCACTGAGGCTGTTAGCATTAACATGTAATTTCCAACTAATATACACAGAGTCAAATAGTAGGTTTTCCTAAAAGCACTTTAGAACGGAAAGGGCGAGAACTCCATAAACCAGGGAAGGCAGGATACAGTGGGAGGTGCCGTTCTATGTCCATGTGACATTTACCTGCAAAGATAGTGTGTGCCTGGCAAAATTCTGAAGCAAGTGATGTCTGTCATCCTGGGCCCAAACTACTCTTGTCTTGGTCTTATTTCTGGCTCTCCCCAGGCTCTTACTCAGTGCAATGAACTGTAACTTTCCATCTTTTGCTCAAGCTGTAGCTCACCAACAAAATAATTCCCAGTAGAGAATTTCATCATAATTGTTAGCACAATGTAAAATTGTATCTTGAACTATGATCACTCCCTAGGACAGCCCCTTCCAAGCTATGTTTCTGGGGACTACGAACAGGTGACTAGGTGATATGTAGAAAAAGCATTCTTGATGAAACAGATATCTGTGTATTAAAGGATCTGAGAAGTCCTGGAGTAAAATAAAAATAAAATAAAAACTCCTTAATTTTGATTAACTCAGTGGAGAGTTTCCATTTTTTATATTTTTCTGTATTTCACCATTTCTACAATGTTGGGCATATGTTACTTTCATCACAAAATATGAATCAAATTACATTAGAATAAATAAGAGTACAGATTGGACCACCAAATATGGATTCCAGGCTTGTTTCCTCTCCACCGCACCGCTTGCAGACTGAATGTTTCTGTTTCTTCCAAATTCTTGTGATGAAGTCCTCCCCTTCCCCCAGGTGATGGTATTTGGAGGTGGGGCCTTCCGGAAGTGATGATGTTTACATGAGTCATCAGGGCAGGGCCCCGTGATGGGGTTAGTGTTGTTATAAGAAGAGGAAGAGAGACCAGAGCTCTTTCCGTCATGTGAGGACACAGCAGGAATGCTGATATCTGCAGACCAGAAAGAGGGCACTGACCAGGGACTGGGGAATCTGCTGATATCTTGATGTTGGACCTCCCCACCTCCACAACTGTGAGAAATAAATGTTTATGATTTCAGCTACCCAGTCTATGATGTGTTATAACAGTTCCAACTGACTAAGAAACTACAATTCTTTGGAGGAACAAAGGATGACATGATGCCATGTTCCAGAACAACAAATTCTTCATAAAATGTCATTTTTGAATGATAACTGAAGATGGATGGTTTGTCTAAGTTTCAAATGCCTTAATATTTGCCATAGGAGAAACTTCCTTGATCCCAGTTAAAGACATGAATGCACAAGGCATCCAGTGCAATTAACTGCTCAACTGAATTAGCCTAAAGAAGTGAGTCGATCAAATCCTGGGATGTCAAACACTGCCAGTGTGCAGGGAAACTGGAGAATCTGGGCACCGCATTCAACTTGACTCATCTAAGCTTGAGCACAAACCATAGACCACAGATGGTCATGGACATTAGTGCTATATGTAGAGGCAACAACTCAAAAGACATGCTTTTCCTGAGAGAGATTTTTTCTCCCACCATCAGGTTAGAGCTTAACTCCATATCATTTGGAAATCTCAACCCCATTTCTGAGAAGTGTTTAAAAATTTCAGTTGGGGGGCACCTGGGTGGCTCAGTCGGTTAAGCTCAGGTCATGATCCTAGGGTCTTAGGATGGAACCCCCACATTGGGCTCTCTGCTCAATGGGGTGTCTGACTCTCCCTCTTCCTCTTGCCCCCACTCATGTTTGTGCTCATTTGTGCTTTCTCTCTCTGAATTAAATAAACAAAATCTTAAAAAAAAAACCACACCAACTTTTCAGTCAGGGTATGGTGTTCTATAGGTCACATTCTTCTTGGACGGGATGAGGTGGGAGGAGTTGGTGTCTCTAATATTTTGAGGCTAACTAGGGTCCAACACTATCTGAGGTGAAATGCCTTTGGAAAGAAACTGAAGCCTGAGTTAAAATTAGGGTAGGAAGCAATATACTGTTGACATTCTAGAAAGCAACTTTAGGCTGAGCCAACAATGTGGGACAATTTGTCCAATTGGCAATACAGAAGAAGCTCAACAATGCTCATCTCTCTTTGGTGGAAGTAAAGCAAAATACTGACTGGGTGAGTATCACCCAGCCCAACAGAGTCGATGGGACTTCTTCTCAAGTGGGCAGTGAGTCAACAAGAGGTCATTTGGGTTTTCCTGAGCAGGGGTCTGAAGGGAAAACAAGGGAATGCTGGACACAGGAGTTCCTGTGCTCATCTATCAAGGATGTTGATAAATTAGTAAGAATTGGTTTGGGTAATTTTGGTAACATAAATTTCTTAAGGGAAAAAATATTGGCTTTGATCTTAAGCAATTTGGGAACTGAATTAAAAATTTAACATTCTCCACTTTTAAGCAATCAGTTCTTGACTATAAAATTTCCTGATATTCCCTGCTGAAGAAGAGGCCAAGGAGATGAGAGGAAAATAGAAGCTGGACAGAGGCTCACACTGCAGGGAACTGTCCCTGTCAAAGAGAAGCATTGCAGTGCTTGCACCGCACAGCTGGCCCACAGCAGCGCGGACTGGTGGTACTTAGCAAAGTATGTGTTGAGCTCTTCAGACTTGTAGGGCCTGAAACAAGGTTCAGTGAGGCACACTTTCTCTCATTCCTTATGGCAAACTGTTCTGGAGAAAGGAAGCTCCAGCACTCATGTGCAAGACAGGTCATGGTAGTAATAACAGGACTTATTCACATTTACATTGATAGGTCTGGTCTTTTCTCAATTTGATTCTCAGAAAGAAAAGTCAAATACTGGACTGTGTGGTTTAAAACCAGACACACGGCAACTGCATTTACTAGAACTCCCCTAGCTGCTAGGCACTGGGTTATTTATGTTCACATGTATTGTGCATTTTATTTCTGATTAAATACATGTTATGGTTCTATGAGTAAAGTATTTAATTCCTGTGATATAAATGAGGAAAAGAGAGCTCAGAGAGGTTAAGTAACTTGTTAGCTAGTTACCTACCAAGGGAGTATGAGGTTGGACTGTCTAATCTCACATTTCTTTATTTTCCTTTAATATTTGAGGCTTTGAAGTGATTCAAGATCTCCTAAAATCTGTCATCAGGCTTTTCATTGACTGAGTTCTGGATCTGAAATCCTTCAAAACTGAATAATAGCATCTCAGGGAAATCAGAAAGCATGCTGTGTATGAAGTATCAGGAAAAGATTTGAAAAGTATCATCAATAATCAACTGTTGATAAACTTTAATGAGGTTAAATTTTCAAAAAAAATTATACCCACAATCCCTGAAATACAAGGAAAAGATGTACAGGCTTTGATAATGATAGTCCTGTGACTTGGTCAGAAGCCACCTCAGGATCTCAATTTACCATTAAGTTTCAGGACCTGCCCAACTGGGATTGCCTACTGGATCCTAGGTGATTGGTTTGATTAGAGTTTCAGACTAGTTATTTTTCTCAAGACTTTCAAGTGTTTTGGTACAATGGGTAAAACCAGTTGGAGAGACCCTGATGTCTCTTCTGTCTTCCTAAGAAAATTCTCAAGGAGATCACATGACAGTTTCCAGAGCACAGGCTCCAGTGTGAATCTTTCAGCTTTGATTCCTAGAGGTGGAAACCAATTTCTTCCCAAGAGGCTTTTTGCTTTTCCTTCTACTGATAGGCTCGAGCCTCCTGTGAAGGAGCACCTCACAACAAAACTTCCAGAACCATCAGTTGTGTTATTGGCACAAAGCTGATGAATATGTCTCAGTTTCAATTCTGGGCAATAAGAAGGACTTCTGAAATAATGTAAAAAAAAAGTAACTGTATCTGTTTAGAATTGACTTGTGGATGCCTGTATGGCTGTTTCTATTTTTTATTTAGTCAAAGGCATTTTTCCCTCGACCTGAAAATGATACATCTCTTAGACTTTACTTTCATGGCACCAAGAAGTGAGAACTCTTCCTCAACTTCATTTTAATATGTGTGGAAAGTACGACCTATCCTTTAGAATCTGGACTCTGGACTGATGAATTTGTAAGCAGAGCCCCAGTGAAATCCTTGGCAGTAAGAGCAGAAGTTGGTTTATCTATGATGATATGCAGGAGTTCTGGGGATGAGTACTTTCTTTTAGCAAGAGGCAGAGGGCCCTCCTATTAGAAGCCAGCCCCTGGTATCTGAGGCATGAAGAGCTAGGCTAGAGTACTTCACTGGGCCATGAGAAATATAACATTTGAATTAGTCAAGAGGCTCAGAAATCCCCCCAACCAGCTGGGTTGAAAAAGGGTGCAGTTGTAGGTAGTGTGGTGCTGTCATTGGTCTGTGGATTATTTTTATGAACTTTTAGTTCCTTTTCTATAATTAATGCAGTAGAAATAAATACTTTTCAAGCAACCTAATATGTTTACCAAATGACCACACCTTAATTGAAGCAAGATTAGTCATGGGCTTTCTCAGAAGAACATATGTTGTGCCTCACATATCTTCAGAAACACAGCAGGGATGTATTTAAGGTAACTTTATCTTCTACACTCCAAAACACAAGAAGCCTCTTGGCATATATAAATGGTGAAGACTTTTATCCACAAGGAATAGAATCCTGCCTCAAACAAGGAAGAACACCAAGAGCCACTTTCTAGGTCCTAGATCTGAGGAAGACTAAGGCTGGAGCTGTCTTCGTGACTGCTCTGATCTGCCTGGTGTCATTGGCTTGCCCTCTTTCCCTTCCTCTCCTTCTTTCCAAGTACTAGCATTATTGCTTTCTCCTTCATCCCACTTTCTTCCTTCATTCAGACAGCTTGAGGCTTATATTATTCAGTTCCACAATTCCCTGAAGGAGTAAAAGAGCTTACTTCTTTCAGGGTCTTATATACAATTTAAAAGTAGGACTCCAGTTGTTTCTGTAGTTTTGTATGCTCATTAGAAACATCTTTGTTCCAATCAGAGTTTGAGGCACTGGTCCAGGCAGTATGAGTAAATCAGAAAAGGACTCTTAATGGCAACAAAATGGTAGGAGGTATAAGACATTAACAAATACCACCTAATTTGAGACTGCATATGAAACTGAGACAAAACAAGTTTAAGTGGTGGAAATGAGACATCATCTGAATGAGACCAGGGCCCTTTCATGAGGAGAAATATTGTATCTGTTTACTGAAGAATAGATTAAATTTCATGGTGAAGCATCAGGTAGGGGGAAAGTCATTCCAGAAGGAAGGAATGATATAAAGAATGGCAAAGAGACAGGGAAAAGGGAAGTTAGTGTCTTGAATAGAATATAGATTTCATAAAGGAAGAAATGTGAGCCAAAGTCCTTTAAGAACTGTTGGCATCGGATCATAGAAGACCATGACGTTCTCAATTTCAACCCAAGTTGTGTCCACTTTTTTCAGAAGGCTATGTAGAGCCAGTGAAGTTTCTGGGGCCAGGAGAGACCAGATCAAATCATTCGTTAGAGAATTTACTTCAGCTTCAGGAACCCACCTGTGGCGGGGAAGAGCCAGCAGGGCACCCTGGCTGTGGGAACCAGAATCAGTGGAATCGCTCTTCTTGAAGCAAAGCTCTAAGTTTCATATACAAGATGAGGGTCATAGCTATCAATTGCCAGTCAAGATCAAATTTTATTTATTTGAGGCACTGGTCCAGGCAGTATGAGTAAATCAGAAAATGTGGTCCCATTTCTCTGTTAATGTCAGGTCCATGTCTCCACCAGTAGCTGGCCATTCCCTGGTATATCCCAGCATCACGACCTCACATTCAGTGCCACCTCTCCCATTATCTTTTTGTGGTAGCATCATTTTCTTAGCAATTCAGGTCTGGCCATTCCTTTTTTTTTCCCCCAGTGTTCCAATATTCATTGTCTATGCACCATACCCAGTGCTCCACGCCCCGTCCCTTCCAAAACCCTCCGTTTGTTTCTCAGGGTCCACAGTCTCTCATGCTTTGTCTCCCTCTCTGATTTACCCCAATTCACATTTCCTTTCCTTCTTCTTACATCTTCCATGTTATTCCTTATGCTCCACAAGTAAGTGAAACCATATGATACTTGACTTTCTCTGCTTGGCTTACTTCACTCAGCATAATCTCCTCCAGTCCCATCCATGTTGATACAAAAGTTGGATATTCATCCTTTCTGATGGAGGTGTAATATTCCATTGTTTATATGGACCACATCTTCTTTATCCATTCGTCCGTTGAAGGGCATTCCTGAGAATAGGGGACAACTTCAGTAAGTCACCAGGAGAGCCTCAAATGCCAACATTTTTATTTGGGAAAACATCAAGTTAAAATGAACATGGAGAACACACACACTGAGAGGGCAGAGCCACCACCTGCAAGTCAGGCTTGCTGCCTCACAGCCTGGCTGCCAAGGAGCAGGGCCAGCCCAGACCTCTCTGCAGATAAAGGGTGCAAAAGGTCTCATTGTTGTGGACAGGCAGACAGGAACCCAGATCATTCTATGCAGTGGTGGGTAGAAACTCTTCCTTCCCTTTTAGCAGCAGAGTCTGGAAGACAGCCTGCACAGTAACTCAGAGACCCTCAAGAAGCTTCCTCCAGATCCATGATAGCCATGAGGATTTATTTGAATACAGGTCAGCTGCTATAACCACAACCCCTAAATCATAGTGACTTAAATCAGATACAGGCTAAGTTGTATACATCACTTCCACTCATGTCCTAATGGCCAAGATGCAGCCGTATGGCCACATGTGGCTGGAAATGCTAGGGCTGCGTGTTCAGCTATAATAGCTGATGTTCACACGGGGCTTCCAGGAGCTAAGCACCATTTGAAGAGTATTGCCCACGTGAGTTACTACCCCATGAGATGAGTACTGGCATTATTCCCATTTCACAGGCAAGTTAAAGAGGCACAGAGAGGTGGCATAGCTTACCCATGGTCATCAAATAAGTGATGAGGGTAACGTTCATACACTCACAGCTGTTTCTGAAATTTGGGATCTCCACTATTCTGTGACAGTGCCTCTAAATTCAGGGTTCTGTTAGTAAAGGAAAAAGGGAGAATGAAAATTGGAGGGCAATCAGTTATCACAACTCTAGCACCCCAGTATTCATGTTTGTCACACCCTGCAATGGCTCCAAGCTTTGGGATCCTCTCTCTTATTTGCTCAGTTACTTCTAGTTTTCCAGCATATTGTCCTTCACAGCAGCTTGCGGTCCCTAAACCATGGCCCTGTTGAGATGACTGACATGGTCAGAGCTGGTCTAACCTCTTGGCTTCCAGCTTCTCACACTTCAGCCTCCCCTCCACTATCCCACAAAATTAATCTTTCCCAATGCCATTTCTTCATGCCATGCCCCTTCTTTAAGAGACTAGCGTAGGATAAGTGCCAATTAATCTGATCAACATCCTTCTGCTAAGTTTGGCCTTCAGTTTGCTTCCAAACATACATTGCAAACTTACAAATCCCTCCTCAGAGTCCACACAGATCCTCTCAACACATGTCTGATGGGTCTACTTATGCATAGGTACTCCTGTAGCTTGGCTGTTAGATAGAAAAGGAACTGACGCCTATATATAGATAAAGGAATTTTGCTTCAGTCCTTTGGCCACTGAGAAAGGCTGTACCTTGCCGCTGTTCTCTCATCTAAAGTCTACCCCAGTTTGCATCTGACCTGCCCAGGGGCTAACTCAGTTCTATGCCCTTGTGCACTGAATGGAGAGCTCCTCAGTGGCTCACCCTCCCAGCCTCTAGCGCCTACTCCTCCCTCCACTCCCACTGCTCTTCCCACAACCTGGCCAATGGTGTCAGCCATCCTCCTATGTAGGACGTGTTACACGCCTTGCATGTTATAAGGTGGAGGCCAAGTATTTTGTCCTTATCATGATCCCCCACTGCAGTGAGATGCTCCATGTTCTTTGCTGATTGGCTAGTGGTTGGTACTATGTGGCTTGGTTAGTCACTTTTGAGCATCCCTGTAAGTAACATAATTTGGAAAACAACTGTCAAGTTAATGTCCAACGATAAGGAGAAATTCCACATTAAATCTGCAAGATGATCACCTAATGTTAAATATAAAGAAAATAAGAGTACTGCATCTCTTCCTTTGCCATGGGTATGGATTGTTCATCTTAGATCAGTTAGAAAAAGCTGATGGATATTTGAAAGGCTGTTTGATGTTCCAGTAGATCCTTTCCTATATTTGCATTAAGAGAAGTATCAAAGAGCTCTTTCAGCTATTGGTATATAACCTTGAGTTGAACTTGAACACCAGCCATCTCTTGAACATCAAGCTCTAAGATGTGGGGAAGGAAGCCTGGGGGGATTGATGAACAAATTTTGTTTCAGAAAGGGTGGATTGAAGAAGGAGGAATGTGTTTTTCAGAGGGGTATCTTTCAGAAACCTTGTTTGTGCTCTTGGCCCCAGAGTAAGAGGGAAAAAGTGGTGACAAGAATATATTTTTAAGTCAAGGCATTGTAAGCTCATCTTAGACTTCTGAGCTTTCAGAGTGTTTGTTCAGGAGGTGGTTTCCAAGGTTTTACAACTTTGCTAAAAACGTTCGGCCTCCTCTTTAGATCTGTCCAGCTGATATCATTTTTAGTGACTTCCGAAGCAGCATTGTTGCTAAGAATTGATACAGCAATGCATCTTTACTAGGACCCATCAAAATAGGACTTGCATATCTCACATTTTACTTTGACTAATTTTTTTTCTCTTTTCGAAATGCCCTGGAAACTAGCTTTGTCTTGTCAATTGAATAGCAAGCATGGACTTCCTATATAACTACTGCCTGGTCACAGGACCACTGATTTGCATCTTCTGGTTAAATGCAAATTGTTCATCTTTAAGTTCAATGGCATTTGCCTCTTTTTAAACAAACAGCACTAAAGTGACTTGCAGACACACACTGTTTATTTTAGCTTGGCTTCTCTCTTTGATCTCATGTTAACATACCTTAATGGCAGGTAATGATTGATAATAGAGTATTGTAAAGTTCAGGTAATAAATACTGCTTAACTCATAATAATGCTGAATAATGTACTTTTTATGACTTGGTTTGATGGAAAATTTCCTTGTCAGCTCGGTCTAATTGTCTAAACAAAACCACCCATTACTTGAAGAAATGCATGTCCACCCTAGACACATTAATTAGGGTCATGGCTGGGCTGCACAAAGGAATATAGTAACACTTCAGTTATCTTTAAATGTAATCTTTGGGCAATCTTACTAATGCTAAACTCAGGTTTAATGAGAGACTTTTGTTTACACTTTGCCCTTTGAGGCTCTCAGGCCTCTATTGGAATCTGTGGTGGTGTTCTGGGCCACATGCTCCTACACCAGGGTCTTTGCTTTGAGGCGTCCAGGGGTCATCAATTCCAGTGATCTATACATCAAAAGTCACAACAGTCATTTCTCTTTATCTTGTCATGGGGACAAGAGAATTTGTATAAAGAGAGAAGAAACATCTTTTTAATTTTTTATTACTGGCTGTCTGAAGACACAAGGCATTGAGATCAGAGTTAAAAGGGGATTTGGTGTCTTGGTTTTGAAAAGCTCAGGTGCTGGATGTCAAAGTGCTTGGTGAAGTCCTACTGCCCAAGTGTGGCATTTCCATGACGCTCTGCTGTCTTTGAAGTCCCAAGAATACTCCAAATACAGGACAGTAGAAATCCAGAAAGTGACCATGTGGTCTTTTAACAAAATGACCAGTGTAACACCGGGGGTTTGACTGTGGGACATGCCCATAATGAACCCAAAAACAGTCTTCTGAGAAAGAATGCTTGGTTTTAAAGTTTAGAATGATTCCATTCCTGGTTCCAAATGAGTAAATTGTTACTATACTCTATCCAGGAGCATATAGAAAAAAAAAGGGTGTGTGTTTAATTTTTCAGATTTGAGCCAAATTGCCATCTCATTGATGATAGTTTCATATATTATTTAATACCCAAATTTCTAGGGAAACCCATAACTGGAAACCCATGATGGGAAAAATTTTATTCCCACTTTTCTTTTCTGACAACTCTCTATAAATGACGTATTCCTTAGATATTAGACATTTATAGTTAGGTACCCAGAATGGCTTGTTTTCATGAATACAAGAAAGTATTTTTTTTGAAAGAGTAGAGTATTTCAGATAGACTTTCAAATAAATGAAATCTGTTGTTCTTAATAATTTCACCTGTTTATCCAAATGACTCCTTAATGTTCTACATCAGTCTGTTTTGGCTGAAATTCTTGGAAGGCTACAGTATTAAACACGACATTCTTTAGAAATTCAGTTTGCCGAATTTACACAAAGATTGGTGTCTTGGAATTGATTTGTTTTCTCCTTTCAATTAAAGACATAAATACTTTTTTCATTGTTAAACATGAGAATACATGCGCAGAACTCTCATAGCAGTTAACACAGCATGGACTTTAGAAATGTTCCACATTAAGAACTGCGTGCATCAAACAATAGGTATCTTGCAAATGTCACTGCCAATCAATTGCTTTGCCTTTCCTGATGGATGCATACTGATGTTCGGTGAGACTGACCAATTGACATTTGTCTCCTAAGTTTTTAAGACAAATTAATGCAACAAGGATGATCATTTGATCACTGTGTACTTGAATTACATTTCTCTTTTCTGATATTTTATTCATTTAGATAGAAATCAAGTTTTCAGAATCCTTATTTTTATATACTATTTCTTTTTTAATTTGAATTTTATTTATTTATTTAAAAAATATTTTATTTATTTATTTGACAGAGAGAAACACAGCTAGAGAGGGAATGCAACCATGGGGGGAGTGAGAGAGGGAGAAGCAGCCTTCCCGCCAAGCAGGGAGCTCCATGCAGGGCTTGATCCCAGGACTCTGGGATCATGACCTGAGCCAAAAGCAGACGCCTAACCAACTGAGCCATCCAGGTGTCCCTCTATTAAGGGGAATCCATTTCAAGTGTATTTTAGTGACTTTAAACAAACTAGACAGAGCAGGTGTTCTCAGCCCTAGCTGAAAATAGAATTGCCTGGGGATGTTGATATCCCCAGTGCCTGAGTGGCTCAGTTGGTTAAATGGCTGCTTTCACTTGGGTCATGATCCCAGAGTCCTGGAATCGAGCCCTGCATTGGGCTCTCCTTGCTCCGCACGTAGTATGCTTCTCTCTCTCCCGCTTCCCCCTGCTTGTGCTGTCTCTCTTTGTCAAATAAATAAATTAAATATTTTTTTTAAATGATGATATACCAGGCCCAACTGAGAAAACTTATTAGGATCCTGGAGTTGGGGCTCTGACTTTAAATGGTGTTTCTCTTAAACCTTTTCCAGGTGGTTTTAAAATGTAAAGCAGAAATTAGAAACCACTGAGTGGGTGTGATGTTTCTAAAATTCAGGCCCCACACAGCTGTCATACAAAGTTGAGTGG
Organism: Spilogale gracilis; assembly: GCA_004023965.1. Classification (NCBI taxonomy): domain Eukaryota; kingdom Metazoa; phylum Chordata; class Mammalia; order Carnivora; family Mephitidae; genus Spilogale; species Spilogale gracilis. Next base: position 31,384 of record PITA01009668.1, on the reverse strand, counting down.
GACACTTGTTAAATCATCTTCCCCAGCACCCCCCCATCCCCCACCAGATCCACTGAAACAGACCTGCTTCAGGAGAGCCTGGAATGGGAAGTTCAGCATGCAGTTCCTGGGCCTGCCCAAGTGTGAAATTGACTACCCTGCTCCATCTGCTTCATTTTCCAGATAAACTGGTCTCACATTTTAAAAAAAACTTAGACTAGCTCCTTTAATCCTCACAACAACCTTTTTTGCAAAGGCTACTGAGATTACCATTACACCAGTGGGAAAACTCACTGAAGGTCCCACTGCAGAAACAGGATTTGAACTTGAGCGGTTGGACTTCACAGACTGTGCACACACACAGTCTGTAATTCCAGAGCTTAGGCACATGACCGGGGCTCTGTGGTGATCCTTAGAGCTAGCTTCATGGTTAAATTATGCATTCATGAAGAGCAAGTAAGGTACAATGTATGGTAAGGAGAGGAAAAGGGGGATTCATTCTGTTGTTGGTGAAGGTTTCAGGAGCAGCTTCATGAAAAGACCAGGCATTTGAGCTGGACCTCTAAGGGTGCAGAGGATTTCTGCAGGCAGATTTTGTGCAAACGCAGGCAGAACAAGGTGGGAGGTGCTCAGAGAATGGCATGAGTTTCTACAGTCAGTGCAGGGTGGTGCCAGATGGGACCCAAGGCTGGAGAAGCAGACTTGAGGTCTTCTGTGGGGGGACTGGATTCCATTTGCTTCTTAACTAGTCCAGCAGTCATCTGTTCAGCCAACAACTATTGTTATTCCCATACTTAGATGGCGGTTAGTGAGAAGAGGGGAAATTTAAAAAGTGGAATCTTTCATCACTACTGGTCAAGAACTCATGCTCCAGGGGTCACGATGATGGTTTAAAATATTATTTATTAACTTTTGAATGGGAAATACATTCACATGGGATAAAATCCAAATGAACAAAAGGCTGTCCATGAAAAGTAAGTGTCCTACCCGCTCCTGACCACTAGCAACCCAGCTCCCCTTCCCAGAAGCAACCATTATTACTCAACTAGTGAACGCTTGGCTGCGGCATCTTGCTTCCCTTTGGCTCATTCATATGGGCACATGGGTCTATGCAACTGTGAACCCTCCCCATCCCAGTAATTCGTTGAGGTTCAGACCATTATTGCATGGTCCTACAATAATGCATCCAGAATTCTCATAAATACCCATTCAACAAGCATGCCTGGATGCCTACTGTGTGCTTACTACAGAATGAATGGCTAGAATAGGGATGGGGAGATCAGGAAGAGATAACACTTGCCCTTAGGGATCACACAATATAATAAGGTAAACCACCAAAAAATAATGATTACAATGCACTGTGGGAAATGTTGTAATAGCAATAAATGCGGGGCTTTATGAGGATAAGTGGCCTCTAAAGCCCAGGCTCTTTCTAGTTCCTGCTGCCTCTGGGCAGAGAAGACTGCTGAGCCACTAAAGCCTTAGGCTAATGTCCTACTTAAGGTGAATTGTATCCTTCCAAACTCACTGTGTTTTTGCTTTTGCATGATTTGATTCAGATCATTCCTACTTGTCGTGGTCTCCACATGTAGACATTTTCAGATGGGCGTTCCCTTGTTAATTATTAACTGTGAACCATGGCTCATTCTCTTTTTAGGTCATTCATTTTATTTTAAAACATTCTCTTGCAGTACTGTTTTGGATTTGGGCAGATGGCATAAACCAAATTTTGGGAGTTTTGTGCCACCGACAAGTGCTTTTGAGTCCTGCTTTGTTCTGTTTAATTCTCCTATGGTCCCACTGAAATGTCAATAGGCTATGAATATTCACAAGAGTGCAGGTTACAGTAGTGCCTATTATGAAAAATAATACAGCACGCTGCACATGAAGATTTAATTATTTTGAAACAGTTTCTAAGACTGTGTTCCAAAAACATGTTTCATAAGATATTAATAGACATTATACTAAAAAAAAAAAAGGATTCATGACTCAGTACTTTTGAATATGAAGAAATAAATGGGCTTTTTACTCCAGAAATTCTTAAAAACTTTAATGTGCCAACATACATAGAGGATTTCCAGGAGAAAGTTGTATGTGGTGCTCTCAAACCTATTTGACCATGAAATCTGGGTTTTGTTTGTTTGATTTTTGGAAATATAGCTATTGTCATCTTGGGATGTTCTGTTTTATTAGATGACTTACGGTGTCTAGTGCAATCTGCATGTGAAATGCCTCCACACATGGTTCTCTATCAGAAGAGAAATCCTCTTACAACCATATATATTTATATTTTACAACACATGTTTGTGTAACTAAAGTGGTAATCTTTCTGTGCATTGCTAGAACATTCCAGATTAATTCTGTAAGCTCTTTACTGTGTCCCAGTGAGGCCTTGAATGTGCATGACTTGGATTTCAGCTCCGAGGCTGGTCATGTCCCACTTGATGCCTCTTTCCCTTTGCCCCCTCTGTCTGTGCGGAGATGTGGACAAGATGTACAGAAATCTTGACTGTACAGATGACAGAAACAGACCTAGTGGGAACAGGCTGCCAGAGCACAGAGAAGAGGATAGAGAGAGTTAAAAATAAAGGCAGAGGAGATAAACATGACCACTTGGTACCTCACAATGATCTTTAAACATTTATGCCCCATTGCTTTTTCTAGTGGTTAGATGAGGTAAGGCGTGGCATACAAATCACATAAACCTAGAAATGTTCCTAAATTGCAGGGGAAGGTTGGCAATAAAGAGGAACATTGATCTCTGTGTTGCTCTGTGATGAAGCTGGTTTTGGAAGTTCCTTAGGAAAGATCTATCCAGACAAGTTTTCCTTTCCATTATCACTTTCCCTCTGTCAGACTCTATGAATTTATAGGCTTAGTCTATGTTCCTAGAAGGATCAAAGCTATAGTCGATCTTCTTCTGTAGACATTTTCACTGCTGTGGCTAAGAATGAGAAAAATGGGTGTGGAGGAAAGAAATAAACTCAGAAGCTCAGAAAAGAGCTGATGGGTGAGTGGAACACAAGGAGCTATGGATGGAAATGAGCAGACTTCCAAAGAAAGCCTTTCCAAGGATGCATTAGTTGCAATTATATTCACATGTGAGTGACAGAAAATCCAAGATAACAATGGTTTCAACAAAAGAGTATTTCATTCCTCTCTCATCTAGAAGTGTGGGTAGGTGGTCTGGGGCTGGTATGGTGCTCCATGTACCTTGTATCTTTTGTATTGACCTCATTCTCCAAAATGTTAGCACATGCATTGAAGGCAAGAGGATGGAGAGAGGAATGAAACACACACACACACACACACACACACACACACACACACAGAGAGAGAGAGAGAGAGAGAGAGAGAGAGAGAGATTGAGAGAAAGGACACGTATGTGCTATCCTTTCAGGAAGGTTCTGCAATGACTCTACCATAGTTTGCTTATGTCCCATTGGCTCTAATTGGTATGGGCCAATACCTCCCTGCAGGACAATCTGAGAAATTCACTCTTTATTCAGCCATTTGTGCAGTCAAAGCATGAGCTCATTGACCATGGAAGGAGTAGAGAACTTGATATTGGGGGATGCGTAATTATTCACAAAAATTGCCCCTCACTTGCCACCAACATTAAATTTGGCCGTGTAACTTAATTCAGCCCCTGAACTATAAGGCAAAGCCTTAAGAGCTAACCAGTATTTTACCAAGTCCTTTGCCCTCTGCCGTGGGATTGTCAACAATCCAGCCAGAGGCTGTTCCATCACACTCTGCCTCGGAGGGAAGATAACAGAGAGCAGAGCTGCAATTGGCCTGTGACAGACATGAGACTTGAGTGGAAAATGCTCCTGTGATTTGGGGGGCCATTTCTTACCCCAGCAGGTTCAAAGTGCAGTCCCCAGACCATCATCACCAACACTGCTGGGGAACTCATTAGAAATGTATTCTCAGCCCCACCCTACACCCACTGAATTAGAAACTCTGGAGCAGGGCCCCACAACCAGGGGGCTAACAAGTGCTCCATGGGCTTCTGATGGGACTTAAGTTTCTGGCCACTGACCTACTCTATTTTGCCTGCCCCTGGGGACTGGTTGTCACTACAGGTAGAAGCAAGGAGCAGGAGCTGCCATCCATTCCTTATGAGAGGACAGGGAAAAGAGACAAATTTAGTAGCCATAGAGGAAAAGTAGCATCTCGCTGCCATTTGGTGTGGCTTTAGCCCCAAGAGAAGACACCACAGCTAGAGGAGTTGTGGATCCCAGCTCCTCAATACAGTAAGGGAATTGCTTATGGCAAGAAGTGGATAGTTGGGCCCATGTCCCTGAAGAAGCAGGAACAGAGTGATGACTTAGAAATTGATTTCTCGGGGCGCCTGGGTGGTTCAGTTCGTTGAGCAACTGCCTTCGGCTCAGGTCATGACCCTGGAATCCCGGGATTGAGCCCCACATTGGGCTCCCTGCTCGATGGGAAGCCGCTTCTCCCTCTTTCACTCCCCCTGCTTGGGTTCCCTCTCTAGCTGTGTTTCTCTCTGTCAAATAAGTAAATAAAATCTTAAAAAAAAAAAAAAAGAAATTGATTTCTCACTTCTTTGACCTTATGTCACCCTGTTGTTATAGTTGGAGGGTCCACAAGCCACTAAACCAGCATTATCTTAAACATTAGAGCAAATTGCCCCTTACGTGATCTATATCTGACTGCCCCAGATACTACCACAAGACCGTCGAGACCTTCTGGTTGGTCCCCAAACATGGCTGACAAATTACACTTTGGATTCTCAAATGTAACTCAGTATAATGCCTCTGTACCCTAAGGGGAGAAATACTAGGGTGTTCCTCTGTAGGGCTGGAAATGAGCAATGGACTCATCCTGGGAGTAAATCTTTGGTGCTCATTTCACCCCCTTGCAGAACTTTCTGTGTCATCCAGATTGCTTTGGTCTGTCAGAATTCCATATTCTAGATCTTTCCTCACCATCCAATATCTCCACTTTCCTGTGTCTAATTCTCTTATGACTCCAGATTCAACAATTAAATAGATGGGCACTAAGCTGTTTGCTGGTGGGTTGCTGTCTTAGGTGTAAGTTTTATTTCAACAGCACCAGTCTGAGAGTATGAACGCCCATGGCTCAGGCTCTAGGAAGTGTCTGTAGGAATAAGTCTTCCAGAAGACCATGAAGGATAATGCACCCAAACCAGGCTGAAGTGTGGGAGAGGAGCTGGACGGATGTTTGAGCCCAGAGATGCTGGCATATGGTGGGCATCATATGCTGGCATATGATGTCTCTCCTTACCTCAGGCAACTGTATTCCCCTCCCCCAACCCCATTATGCCTTTGTGAGAAATTCAAGTTTCAGATAAAATACCAAATAACCTTAATGAGGCAGCAATTTAGCCTGAATCAGCAATACTCTACATATATTCTCCTCTTAGGGTGAACCGAGCAACTCTTCCCATAGTGTAAAGGAGCAGCATTTCATTTGCTGCTTTTGGCTGAAGAGTTGCCATATTTAAAAGAACAAACATAATTTCCCTAGGATGCAACTTTTAATGTGCTCTGTTCAGTTCTTAGACTACACTTTTCTATTAGTCATTTGGCATTTTCCTCAGAGCCCACATGGAAATTCTACTGTCTCTATCCTGCTGAATGCTCTGTGCAAAATACTACTGCATCAAAGAAGCCAAATGTCCTGAACTCCCCAGGAGAAAAACACAGATGACACCACTCTGGGACTGATCCCTGAGCCGACCAGCTCTGAATCACATACTTCTCTGCTGGAGGCTGTCTCTAGGACAGTATGGGGCCCCAGAACAAATCCTACTCTCCAACCACTAACATTTTTCTATAAGGAAGAACAGATTAAAATGAATATCAAGGGGAGCAGAAAACCAGAAGGTGACATGAAGATATCATGATGCTGAGAGTGGGGTCTATGGTAAGTTATAGGAAGGTGTCATGGACCCAGTGTTTTCTGCTTGTGGGTCTATAAACCCCTGGGGTCTTTTATTTAACACTGATTAGTTGATCTTGACAATGAATTTTAAAACTCTGTTGAGAGGTGCCTGGGGTGGCTCATTTGGTGAGTGTCTGCCTTCACTTCAGGTCGTGATCCAAGGGTCCTAGGGTAGAGCTCCACGTTGGGCTCCCTGCTCAGTGGGGAGTTTGCTTCTCCCTCTCCCTTTGCCTCGCTCCCCCTACTCATGCATATGTGCACCCTCTCTCCCTCTCTCTCTCCCTATCAATTAAATAAGTACAATATTTTCTTTTAAAGGAAAGGAATTTTGAGGTTCTTTCTTTCCCTGGGAACAAACTATTTAGTGACTGTGGGACGGTATGACAAACAAGACAAAGGAAAGCAGCTTCTTTAAACTTCTTCTTGCTTCCATTTATTTTAAGACCAAAAAAGACTTTGGCTTCCTTGGCTTTGTTGGGATCAGCCCATAGGAATTTCTGGGGGTCTGAGGTAGAGCCAACAAAGGAGGGTTCCCTCTCAGAATTCAGAGGCTGAAGAGTTCCCTGAAGTTGCTTCTTAGCGGGGTGACTTGTTAGAGTGACCTGCCCAGTTGCGTGTAGCCATAATTAGAAGGAGAGGACCGCAACTGGGCTATCGCACTTCCACACATCAGACCCCTTGCCCATGTGCTCCCTATCTGTTTCTGCCCTTCTCTTTCCCCTGGTTTTTATATCTGTATCTCTTCCTGGTCTGATGGCTACTCACCCATTATGGACATTTTTCTGGGCATATCTCAGCTTCCAACCTAGGCTGAATAATTGCTATGACCTCTCTCACCACCATCATTTTCTGAAGCTTACAGGGATGAATTAGAAACTATACATACTCGGGTGCCTGGGTGGCTCAATGGGTTAAAGCCTCTGCCTTCAGCTCAGGTCATGATCTCAGGGTCCTGGGATCGAGGCCCTGGGATCGAGGCCCGCATCGGGCTCTCTGCTCGGTGGGGAGCCTGCTTCCTCCTCTCTCTCTGCCTGCCTCTCTGCCTACTTGTGATTTCTCTGTCAAATAAATAAATAAAATCTTCAAAAAAAAAAAAAAGAAACTATACATACTCCAATGAAGGCAAATGATTTGCTATTTTATCATTTTTATAGTCACAATCAAAGCTTTCATAGTATTCCCCCAAACCACAAAAATAGAGACATATCAAAAAGCTGAAGATCAGCCCTCCACCCAACCCTCATTCTTTAGGGTATGATGGGTTTCCCCACCAGGGTGAGGAGGGTGAGGGGTTGGGGGGGGTAACCTTTGCAGCACTGTGTCCACCTTGTGGTCCAAGGCTCAGGGTAGCCTCCAGGGGCCTTGTGGCTGAGTTCCACTACCTAGTGAAAGAAGGGCATGTGCCATTAGCAGCTGGGCTTCCCAATCCTCTTTTGTTCCAGGGAAAGAATGAGGTTTTTGCATTCTCTCTCCCCTGCAGGTAAGATCTTTGTCCAAAGACCACTGCCATCTTCTCCCCAGCCTCAGGCCATTTTGCCAGGCCCAAGCCTGATCTTTTGGCTCAGAACTGCCTCAAGGTGTGCTTTCTCCTTTTTTTCAATATTTTCTTTCCTCCTATCTTACTCCTTTCATTTTCTGTGTCTCTTCCACCTCATTCTCCTATACCTCAGTAGAGTGTTGCCCCTTAGTTGTTCTTACTCTGTCTTCTTCTCGTTTCAGGATATTCTATATCCTGGTACAAGATGTTATCATTTAGCAAAGAACAGTAAAGAAGAGAAGGTTTCCCAGAAGTGGATTCTCTTTTTTAAAATTCCAAGGTAGTATCTGTGAGTCTAATTTATTTTCCCTCCAACCTTTTATTTTGAAAAATTTCACACCTACCAAGAAGTTGCCAAAATGGTATAAGGAATACACATATGTCCTTCACTTAGGTCAACCAGCTGTACATTTTGCCGCATTTGTTTCCTCTTTCAGGGTGTGTATAATCATTATTGTAATTTTTCCTGCTGGAGTATTTAAGAGAAAGTTGCAAATATCATAACCCTTTATCTCTAAATATTTCAACACGTATCTCTTAAGAACAGGAGCATTCTTTCACATAACCACAAAGTAATTATCAAATGCAGAAAATTTAATAATGGCACAAAACTACTATTTAGTGACCTAGCCATGTAAGTCTATTTAAATATTTGAAGGAAGACTCTGCATTTGACTTTGATTTACATAATCTAAGAATAAGGGCTTCAATGCAGTTTCACCAAAATCCACATCAATTTTAATGGCTGGCGGCCTCAAGGAAATGCTTTTTTTCCCTTCTCATTCCTTAATTTATTTCCCTTAGAAAGCATAGATACCACTAATAATATCTATCAACCAAATTTCTGTATTTCTGTATTTCCAGCATGTTCAAATCACTGAAGAAGTATGGGAGGGGGGAATGGTACAATACCCACAAAGACCAGTGCCTCTTTCGGAGATGGCTTCCGGAGCCCTTAGATGATATTTTGATATAATTTAATTTCCTTGGTGGGGGGGAGGGATAGGGTGGCTGGGTTATGGAAAAAATAAAAATTAATATAATTAATAATTTCCTGAAGACTCACATTTAGGGGCATTACCCATCGAGATTCTTCCAGGGATATGTTTATAGCAAATACCCGCTTCAGAACAAAAATCAAGATGATGTTAAAATGGAACCCATAGCTTTTTGTTGTGTTTTTAAAGGAAGAGGTTTGTGCTTATACACGTGTCAACAAGCAGGTGTTAGTTTAAGAGCAGCTGTATTCTTGCATCCCAGACTCACAGCTCTGCCTGACAATAGCAGAAATCCAAGGCTCCACTGGAGATTGATTGCACCAACCTGCTTGGAATAAACACAAGAGATACCTCTCCAACCGCTCTACCAAACCCAAACCGATGCTTCTGGACTCCGTCCCTTTCCTACTTTGGTGGTGCACCGTTAAGAGGACATCCAGCCTTTTGCCAGAAGGGATTTGTCCTTTTTATCTCATCAGGAGAGTGCTTCAGCTATTTGCATTTCTGAATTGCTTAGCTGCCCAAGCATGCTCCGTGTGTGCTGTTTGAAATGTGTCATTGAAGCACGTGACTGCTGTTCTGAAGCTGATGTTGGACTTTCTCCAACAAATATGGATTATGTTAAAGTCGGTTCTGAATTGACGAGGATATGTTAATAACTCCCAGATGGGCATCTCTGTGCTCTCCAGCAGGGAAATGCATGCCGTCGATGGCAGGAGCAAGTGTTTGGCAGGTCCATCATTCCGTCATTAAAGGCCACATTATTACTTACAACTGTGCTTGCATGACAATGGCTGTGATGAGCCCAGCCTTGCAGTCACCAGCACCAGGAATTTGCTTTTAGGTAGATTGTTTTCCAGGTGGTGAAAAGCATTTTGTATGAAATTTCCCTCTTCCTCGCTCCCAATGGGATAATACGAGTGAGTCAAAGGGCAGGCTGGGAGATGGGGTGGAGAGGGGGTGTCTGTGTTCTTCCTTGGAGACTCATGACAAGGCAAAGCTACACAGCCAGGGAATATATGTCCGAGGATCCTCATGCAGAACGGCCCTGGCTCCGTGGAGCAGCTTTTCTCTATGCCTGTCCTGAGCTTGCGTCCTTCAATGTCTACTTCTTGTCCTGGCAAGTTCCAGTTGGAACAATGAATTACACTGGCGTCATATGTATTGTGTAGTTTCCATGAGAGGCATATTTTCTTTGTCTTTGGTCCTTAAGCTTTAATAATATGGGCATTTTCATACTGTTTTGAAAAAAAAAGAAAGAAACAAAAGGGGCCCCCGGGTGGCTCAGTGGGTTGAGTCCAACTCTTAATCGCAACTCTGGTCTTGATCTCAGGGTCATGAGTTCAAGCCCCATGTTGGACTCCACACTGGGTGTGGAGCCTATTTAAAAATTAACAGAGTACAAATAAATAAAAATAAGAAAGAAACAAAAAAGGTTCCTTTCCCATTAGAGCATTTCCAGTCCAGAAAACAAAATGGCGTACCTTGGGTGTTAAATACCAGTGTGCCAAGTATGGCTTCAGAGTAGGCAGGTCATGGGCTGTATGGCTAACATAGTTAATTGCGATGAAATTGGATAGGATGATGAAAGGAAGTCATCTGACAGAAAAATAACATACTGGGGACAGTCCCGGTGCTGTGATAGATTTGGCATATTTTATGAGATGGGGTGAGAGGCAACAGAGTCTCTATTTGCAAAGTAAATGCTGCATGTGCATTTCTTTCACTTAGAACGTGAAAGAGTCTTTCATCCCAATATATATGTTGTGGTGAGAGTGACCGAGCATGATAAAAAGTAATCAAAAACGTTGAGTTGCCCATGATGCACTTTCTCTTTTGCCCTGGGTCCCTGTTTCAATAACAAGTAATCCAGCCACGGAGAGTCCCCATGCTCTATACTCAGCTATTTTATGATGTCATTTCATCCGCATAGGCATATCTATATGTTCTCTTATACTTTCCAGCAACTCTAAGGAATTTAAAAGTATAAAACCACATCTGCCAATAACATTAGGATGAACCATTTAGGATTTGGCTTTTTACAAGGCAGCAGCACTAAATGCCATTGATTCCCGGCATGCACTGGTACATTTTTAGTGCTAACAGTCAGGATTTTAAAATATTTCGTTTTTAAGTCATTTAAAAATATCTAAAGATCAGCAAAAGATTTCACAGAGCTTCCTCATTGAGGCCAGCCTGGAAAGGGTTGGTCTGGGTGTGGGACTGTTGAAAGGTTATGTGTTGGAATATTCTAGAAAGGTGGGGAAAAATAATCTAGCTCGCAGGGTTTTCTGTAAGATATGGTCACAGAGCTCCCCTGTGGGCTGTGGTATTCAGACCATCTGCACAGAGGGGGAAGGATTTTTGCCATCACTTGCATGCAGGCTACCCCAGTGCTTTTTAAGTGTGTTTTAACATGTTATGCTTCCTTATGCGTGACGATCATGAAATCTCTATAGCTCAATAGTTCCTATAACCCTGAGAGGCTGCATATTCATTGAAAATGACTTCAGCTCACCCCCACATTGAGAAATGCAAATGACAGCCCAGTGGGATTCAGATCCAGTAACCCCAAAGCAGGACCATCCGTCTCCTTTGCCTGAGCTTGCCCAAGCAGCAAAAAGGGGGAAATTTTTGCTTAAAAGGTACGGCAGCTTATTGACCCTGGGTATTTCTTAAGTCTTCAGAAAGTGCTTTTGTACCATTAATATTTCATTAAAGAACTTCAGTTAATGAATTTCTATTTGTAGAAAGTTTGGGGAGTTGGCAGGTGCAATAGCAATAGAAGATATTCTATTTTAATGGCCATTAAGTTGAAACTTTCTGAGATACTATTAGACCCCAATTAGTTAGCTGAGTATCACTAGTGGTTCATCATTGTCATTAGGTATTAATTAGCAGCTACAGAGTGCTAGGCGTTCCGCAGAACTCACCAAAGCAACTGTCCCTGTTTGGGAGAAACGTATACTTCTGGGGGTGGTGATTGTTGTTGTTGCTACATTAGCATTTGTAATGAGCATTTGTGGAATGAACTACTCCGTATTTTGAAAGGGCTTTACCATCTCTAATTATAGCCTCCATAGCTCATAGTGTACAATTGACCAAAAAGAGAATCACTCCAGAGGAGGTCATGTAGTTGAGGCGGCACTGCTGTCGCGGCTTTCTGACACCCTTTTAAATGTTATGTCACCTTTGACAGAACATATCCTAATAACTCAAAGTGGGGTACAACTGAGACTGAGGGAGGGAGACCCTTGTGGTATTCATCAGAGAGCAGCACGGGTGAAGAGGTGAGGATTTTGTTTCTCTTTCCCTATCGTTTCCCATGTAGGACAATATTCTTCTCATAATGGCGCTCAACTTTCTGGATTGTTAAAAAGAAGCTTATAAGAGCAATTGAAAGTAATGTGGGCATTTTAATATTGTGACACTTAATGCTACATAAAACCTTTGTTTCCTACAGGTTTATTGAGCTGCTGTATTAGATTTCCTGCTGTATGAGCAGGAAGATTATGGTGGCTTAGGTCTAAGTATACTTTAGGGAGACATTTTGTATTTTCTCTATAAATAGTCTTTCTAAAACAACACAATTGTGTAACTATTAATGTTTATATTGCATTATACATCTCCTGAAGTTTACTACGCGTAGTGTGGAGTGTGATAACCAAAGGAAATGTCTTTGTCTATGAAATAGGCTAGTTGTCATTATCAAAGCAAATCTATTTTAGTTATTATTTCATTGGTAGGATTTTCATGCTTTGGTTTTACATTATGGTATTTTGTCATTACGTCTGTAGGCTTCTAGGGGCTAGTATTTATCGACATATATGTGCACATAGCCACCTGCCTACATGCATATGTCATGCTTTGAAATAAAAGCTACCACAGAACTGAGAGACTGACTTTAAAATGGAAATAATGACATCGAGGTGAATCCAAAATGGGCAGAAAACAAAAAACGCTGATTTCAAGTATATGGCTTTTATAGATGAAAAATTTGATCTAAAGGACTTTTGCTTAGAGCATGCACGCGAGCTTCTTTTTCAAACTGAAACAATTTCTCAGGCTTAATGAAACCAAACAGATCATTAACTCCTTATTATATGTGCATTTTTGAATAGCTCACACTGAGTACCCTCACGGGTGCGGGGTCAATGGTGGCCTTGCAATAGTACGGCGCAGACTTCAACTTGGGTTACGCTTCTGTCCCTTTTCCTAGGAAAATGTAACCTATGGTGAAATTGCATTTCTTTGTGTGAATAATTTAATGAGCAATTTCTTCAGAGTTTATAAGAGAAGGGCCCCAGCCCCAGCGGGGCAGGTCCCCCCAGAGCCCCTTTTCCTTCCATACATGAATAGCCGGTTTCATTATTATGGTCAAAACCGGAGCACGAGAGAAACAAACAGGGAGGGCCGTTACATCCGATGCAATGAAAGATTATCTTCTCCAAGCAGCAGAAATTAGGTGTATCAGGCCTACCTTGGAATCCCTCTCAGCTTCAGATAGAACATGACGTATGGGTAATCTGCAATTTGCTAGGGGCATTGTTAGCAAGATTTTGCCTCCAGGGGAGGATTTTAACCAGGCTTCCAGCAGCTGTGTTTTTGGCTTCTCGGCCACATTAGGGATACAGAACCCCCTGCTATTACCCTGGTGAAACCCGTGCCAAGGCCCCCAGTGACACGATGGACGTATTAGGTCCGATGAGTTACATTAAGTGGCAAGTGATAAATTCAAGATGACAATTCAAAACAGCAGTGTTTCTTCTAGTAATTAATTCCAGTGGTGCCTGGGGCGGTGCTTGGTGGCTGAGGCTGGTGTGGCTATGCTGTGGAGCTAATGAGAAAACATTACAGCGAGGATTAGGGGCCGGTGCCTTCTGGCAGGCTGAGGTCACTATGATTAGGAAATATTAACACAGACTCACTGTGATAAACCATCTACGCCCAGGAAACTTAATTTTTATTTTATTCGCGTAAAAACTGTTGGAACCCTTTACGATGCGGTGATTCACTGAGTGGGCTGGGGGAGAGGGGTGAAGCTTCTCCTGTGGCTCTGGGGAAGCCGCGCCTCCAGGGACACTGGGATGGCAACAAAGGGCTTGCCAGACCCACCGGCCCTTTTTCTTTTCTCTGTGGACGCTATGTCTTTGGCACCTAGAGACACTACAAAATGGTGGGCCTGCTCCATTCTCCCAAATGAGACTTAGTCAAGAACTTTTCTTATTTGACTCATCCTCCTTGCCTAAGAAGTCCCTCTGAATTGGTTTTCTGGTGATCTTGTCAAGCCATGGACGAGGAGTTTACTTCGTGTTGCTAAGTCTGTGCTTGATGAGGGCAGCTTTGATGTCTTCACAGGGCTTGTTCCCTGTTATTCTCACTGGCAAAGAATCTGGAGAGCTGTGTGTAAGAAGTGTTGCCATGCCAGGATGATCGACAAGAGACGTGAGGCCAGAGGATGAAGGGAATGAGTCGGGATCACGTAGTCAGATAGTGTACTCCTGGTTGGACCCCGAACACAGCACTCAAGGCACCAACATGTTACTCACCTGAGTGTCTCCTAGAGAAGGTTACAGAGCCAACCAGCCTAGCTGTTGCCTATAGAATTCCCAAACATTCCACTGGGCATCGTTTTGTGCACAAACACATATGTGTGCACGAATGCACACACATTTACACACACACACACACACAGAATGTGAACTTATCCCTGGGAAAGGACTTGCAGCATGAACAACTACAGATGTCCTGTGGTGTACTGGATATATATAACCTATAAAATCCCGACTAAATACTTTGCCTTTGGCACTGAAAAATGAACTGCTTCTAGAGGTAAGACTATTTCCTTATCACCTGCTATAAATTGGCTCTGGTGTTTGATACTCAAGTTCAATATGCACTCGTCCCACAGGTATGAGTGTGAGTGAAGGGAGATGAGTGGAAAGGCCATTAGCAACATGTGTTCTCTGAAATGTTGAAGTGTTGCCACCACTTATATCTCTGTGCTCTGACTTCTTCATTATTAAGTCGAATGCATTTTAGAGAAAATAAGAAAAACTCCAAGTACAGTGTATTTTCTTGTTTTTTCTGAATTTCATAGAACACATGATATTGATCTTACATTAGTGACAATGAAATTTAGCCAGTTCCATTTTCTGGAATTGTAGAAATAACGGAGAGTACTTTTTTTCTTCATGTTAATGGAAGAGGGAGGCTCCATTTCAACAAAGTCACAATTAAAAAAGACTTCTAATAAGGGATATGCAACTCTTGTCATTTTTGTGCGTGGGAAAGAAACTTAGAAAAAGTCAGTGCTTAGTAAATAAGTCTATCATATCTTTACATGTTTTGAGGTGATGGTTTGAAAAAGCACCAAAGAGTTTCTACAAAACCTTTCTCAACTATGTTGTGGGCAAGAGGCGGGCAGATGAGAGATGTCCAAGTTAATAAGGAGGTGGATGGAATGGTCAAGTTCAATCACTGGGCCGTGCAGAGTGGGGATTCACGTGATAAACACATTGATTCAGAGTGTATTCAAGTTTTTTTTTGTCTTAACTTCTATATTTTAACCTTGGAAGAGTCCTATCTTTTTGCTTACTTAAATTTCCACAGTCAAGCAAAAAAGCATTATGCAAATCATTTTCTAGGAGGCTAAAATCTACTGAGAACAAAACATAACTTCAGAAGTGTGCAGGAAATCACAGTGCAAAATTAGGATCCTAAGCTGCCTGCCATTTTAGGAAATGAAAGAAGACTATATTTCCTTTTGTAAGTGCTTAAGATTACATTCCATTCAATTTATGTCATACTGTTTGATCATCTAATTTTACTTGTAATTTCACACTTGAGAATTTTAAAGATTCCTTTAGTAATGAAGGAAGGAAGTGCCCATTTCAGGCCTTGGATGAGATGTTCTTTCTTCTCTGTGGCAAGTCAGAAAATAAATGGTTTCTAATGTTGGCAATCTTGTCACATGTCTAAATCAGTAGGCAGGCTTTAGCTACTAAAACAATGCCAACTCTTACATAAGAAGGCTCTGGAACAAAACCAGTAATTCATCTGGATTCAAGCCTGCTTCTCGTCTTGCGTCTAGTCACCATTTTTTGAATTAATCAACTGGCTACACCATAGGGAAACCAGGCTATTGCTGCTTTCTTTCTGCCAATCTTCAGGTTTCTCCCGGTCTCATCTTTTAAAATATTTTGTTATGCTATGAAAGGAAGAGCACTGAAGTGGGAGTAAGATTGGTCTCTAGTTCAAGCCCCACCGCTGACTCACTGTATAAACGCCAGGCCTCAGTTTTCTCATTTATTAAAGGAGAGAGCAGGTTCCCAATCCTGACATCTGATACATTGAATGTACTTGGAAGGCTTTCTTTTGTCTTCTTTTTAAATCTTGTTTAGTCTTTTTTAAATTTTTAAATTTTTTGAGAGAGAGAGTACATGAACACGTGCATGTGTGCTCACACCCTGTGAGCCAGGGGAAGGAGCTGAGGGAGAGGGAGAGAGAGAGAATCTTAAGCAGGCTCAACACCCAGCCCATCATGGAGTGGAGGCATGGTAGAGCTCCATCTCATGACACTGAGATCATGACCTAAGCCAAAATCAAGAATTGGATGTTTAACCGACTGAGCCACCCAAGCTCCTACAGTGTTTAATTTAAATTATACAAGTAATTTCTTCTTGTTTTAAGATGTCAAATAATATGAAATACAGAGAAAAAAATTTGGTAATAATCCATCCTCTTCTATCACTCTTGCTTCCAATCTCACTCGCCTGAGATAACCCACTATTAAATTTGGCATGGGTATCACTTAGAATGACACTTAGTTGAGTATAGTTGAAATATACCAGGGGGAAATGGCTTACCAAAATAGAAGTTCATATCTCTCACACCTAAACCATGTCCCAGAGGTAGGATGTCCAGGGTTAGTATAGTGGCTCCATGGTGTCTTCACGGACCTTGGCTTCTCTCTTTTCATTCCACTCTCCTAGCTCATAGCTACCACGTTCAAAGTCACCTTATGATCCAAAATGGCTATTGGAGCTCCAGCCAACAGAGACACATTGCAGGCCAAAGGAGGAAAGGCAGAGGAAATAAAAAGAGATGGGGAAATTGCTCCCATCGTAGTCGCCTCCCTTTAAGCATACAATTTTGTCTACATCTTACTGGCTAAAATTACATGCTCACACTCATTGCAAAGAAGGCTGGGAAATGTAGCCTCACATTCTGGATGGTTATATACCTGGATACAAACTCATTACAATTCTAAAGGGAAAGGAGAAAAATGTGTATCTTTCCCCATTCTGTAACTTTCCACACCTACTTTTCATGCTTATACAAACATGTATAGAATTTCATTGGGTGGTTCTGTTGTGCTTGCTTATTAAAATCAGATTATATCTTATATGTTTTTCTATAATTCGATTTTTTTCTCTCAACATAATATGGACATTCCTTTCGGTCAATATATAGCAACTGGAATTGTTCCTTTTAATGACTGTAGAATATAATATGAATTTATCATAATATATTTACTCAGTCTCGAATGATAAAAATTCAAATTTCCCATTTGGTTACCAAAAAAAATGTTGAAGTAAATATCCTTACATGTATATCTTTAGCCATGTTTTCTTACATTTTTAAAATTATTAATTCCATCATACATACAAATGAGTATATGTAATAAATATGCCCAACTATCTTTAAAGTTCCCTTATACTGTTCACACATACATACCCCCAACCATAACCAATATCCTGAAATTCACCATTTCTTTGCTTTTCTTTATATTTCTACTACTTGTGGATATATTATTTGGTTAAACATATCATTTGGTTTTACTTATTTTTGAACAGTGAAATCATATTATATATACATTTCTGTGACTCACTCTTTTCACTATACACTATATGATGAGATTTATCCATGCTGAAGGTGGCTCACTATGGTTTACTAATGCTTGCATTGGTGGCCTACTTCAGAAATATACCACAATTTCTTTTTCTGGTCCCCTGTTGATGAACATTTGTTTCCATTTTTATTGCTAACACAAAAAAATGCTGTTTTATGCATTCTTGTTTGTGCTTATTTTCTTATCCATATGTGCAAGAGTTTCTCTTGCTTATATACTCTGGAACATAGTTACTAAGACATAGGGTATATGCCTTTCCTCCCCCGCAAAGTATTTATCCCAAATTACACTGCACCTGTTACACATCTTAATCAAAAGTTAGTCGTTGCAGACTTTCTCCTTTTTTTTTAAAATTGAAGTATAATTAACAAAAATATTGTATTAGATTCAGAGGTACCATATTGATTCAACAATCCTATACATCATTCAATACTTGGTAGTGTCGGGCTCTTAAAATTTTGCCAGGCTAGCTGTTGAATTGTCTGGAGGGCCCTGTTAAAAGTGCCTTAGCCCTTGAAAACTGATTGGGTAGGTCTGGTTTGGTCATCTTATAAAGGGTCCTAGCAATCTGTATTTAATAAATCTCTGGCTGGTTTTGATGCTTCGCCAGGTCAGAAACCATGAGATTGGCTAACCTCTAAGACCCCATAGAGCATGACTATTTCCAGATCCTCTGTTGCCTTTCATTGCCCCACTGATGCCGCCATCATGGTCTGGGGAGTCTTTTTTCATAGAATTCCTTGCATTTCCATTTCTCTTTCTTTTCCACTTCTCTAACCAGCACACAAGCCCTGAATCAGGCCCTTCTTCCTCTCTGCCAAGATTAGAAATGACATACAAAGTGGTTACTTACACATACTCTGGAAAGAGTCTGGGTTCAAAAACTGGCTCTGCCTGGGGCGCCTGGGTGGCTCAGTTGGTTAGGCGACTGCCTTCAGCTCAGGTCATGATCCCAGAGCCCTGGGATTGAGCTCCACATCGGGCTCCCTGCTCGGCGGGAAGCCTGCTTCTCCCTCTCTCACACCTCTGCTTGTGTTCCCTCTCTGGCTGTGTTTCTCTCTGTCCAATATATAAATAAGATCTTAAAAAAAAAACCAAAAACGGGCTCTGCCACTTACAAGCAGTTTAGCCTTCAGAAGGTTGCCTTCTCCGTAAAATGAGGATGATAATCAACATACCTATCACATGGGATATGTGAAGATTAAGAGTTAATATATGTAAAGGTCTTAAAATGGTACCTGACAGGAGGTAAGCACTGAAGCAATGTTACCTGGGACTCTGACCATCCTTGCGGCTGTCAGCTTTGTTCCCGTAACAGCCTCCTGCAGGAGTGTGAGGAATTGGAAAGAAAGGCCTCCCTGACAACCTCTCTTCAACTTCAATTCTCTTTACACTA
The DNA here is from genome assembly GCA_004023965.1 of Spilogale gracilis. Lineage (NCBI taxonomy): Eukaryota > Metazoa > Chordata > Mammalia > Carnivora > Mephitidae > Spilogale > Spilogale gracilis. The sequence goes on along the minus strand of PITA01009668.1, from coordinate 12,626 downwards.
GAGCTTGAAAACAATCTTCCACCAGCAGCATTTTATTGTATTCTCTGTTCTTCAAGGATGCACGGTGGGGGGATGCCTGGGTGACTAAGCTGGTTAAGCATCGACTCTTGATTTTGGCTCGGGTCCTCATCTCAGGGTGGCGAGATCAAGCCTCGAGTCGGGCTCTGTGCTTGGCGGGTGTGGAGTCAGCTTGAGATACTTTCTCCCTCTGCCCCTCCCCCCAAAAAAGAAAAGAATGTGCAGTGGTCCCTTTTGCATATCTTGGGAAAATAAGCCTTCAAACAATCATGGAAATGTCAGCAGTATGAGGGGATCACAACATCTGAAAGAAACATTTGTGCTTTTTCTTCTCATTTAATTGTAGCTTGTCTTCAACAATACTTAAAGAGTGGCTTATGGTCATCGTAGTAGCCAAGATTATGGTTTAACTGCTTTAACAGGGACCAAATAACCGTGTTTTAAACAAGCTAGGAGTTTATTTCACTCCACTTAACAGCAAGCTTCCAGGAAACACGGCAGGTCAAGTGACTGCATTTCACGAAGTCAGACCGTGGGACTATCCTGTGGTTGTTACACCATTCTCTCGAGCAGAGGTCAGCAAACTTTTCTGTAAAGGGCCAGATAGTAAATATATTAGGCTTCTGTGGGCCATATGGTCTCTGTGACAACTCCTCAACCCCGCTGTAGGAGCACAAAAGCAGCCACAGGGAGGACATACGTGAATGAATATAGTCTCTAGCTGGGCTGCCATGTTCTAGTTAAATCTTGAGGCGTTTTACTATTAAGAAGGAAAGTAATGGCTACTGAGGGTCTGTTCGCAATCTCTGCCACAGCACCTGAGTGTCAGATTTGGAATAATGACAGAAAGATTATCTCCCCAAGATCCTTTGAGTTTTGTCTTCTTGTCATTGCCAAAAAAATAAGATCTAGGATGCTCAGTGACTATAAAATAACTGACGTTTGCTGTCCAGTGAGACAGATATGAGGGTTGTAGAACTGAGGGGGCAAAGGTGGCTGGTCACCCAACTGGCAACTATCACTACAGAATGTAGTCAGTGTTGTCCAGCCATTTGGCAGAGAATTGTCATTTACTACTAAAATAGGTGTCAGAAATCCCTGTAGAACAAAGTGCTTTTGAGTCTTGGTTTAAATCTTCTACTGTGTCTTTTTTTTTTTTTTTTTTTTTTTTTTTTTTTTTTTTTTTTTTTTTTTTTAGAAACTTGCTTCTATCTGGTGAACTCAACAGCCCTTATCTAGATGTTACTATTGAGGCTGTCTACCGTAATCCCAGCCCCAAATTTCTAGTTCATGCTGGAAGAAAAAGCAAGCTTGAAGTGTAGGAGGTCAGATGCTCACCGAACCTGTTCTTCTAATCAGAAAAATGAGAACATTCTAGATAGACTCATCTGTGAACTTTCAATCTGACAAGAAGTGAACGTCTTTTTTTTTCCTTTAGCTTAGCATATTGCTACCTTGAAAAACCCGAGGTCCTGTTGGTAAGGGGAGGGACAGATAAGTTATCAGAAGGACAAATGACTGTGTTTACCATGTGCAATTTGACTGTTGAGTTTGCAACAGATTTACTGAGTGCCTACTATGTGCGGGACCCCACCCTGAGCCCTAGGAAAGCAAAAATTAACAGCATAAAACATTTGTTCTTGAGGAGTTCACAGTCTAGAAGAGGAAACAGATTAGCAAACACATATGCACCATGTAGTATGATCATAGATGTGTGTATAAAGGACAAAAAGAATTCAGAGCAGGTAGTGGTTGACCCTGACTTTGGCAAGACGAGAACAGAGGACAGAAAAGCATTAGCAGAAACACTGAAAGGAGAATCACCACCTTCTTTCCAGAGAGTAGACTCTGGGTCTACTCTCTGGAACAAGTATATTCTCATCCATTCATATCATGCTTGTGATATGAGAATGCTAGAACAGTCACATCAGATGTGTACCAGGGCGCATGCTTGTATGTGTGTATGTGTGTGTGTGTGTGTTTGCAGAGGAGCAAATCGACATCGGGAGCAACCCCGTTTCCCTGCAGGAGTAGGAGTTTTACTGCCTGTAGTTGGTATACCTCATTTTTCCTTACCATGCTGCAAATGCTTGTCCCAACCCCAGGGACCATCTTCACAAGCCTACCTTGTCAAAAAAATACAATTTTTATATTAAAATGTGCTTGGGATATGTATGTTTATTTCTCTTCTTTGGTGCTCACTTGGTAAGAAGTAAAACGAAATGTATTTCTTAGGGTCTGAGGGAATATATGGCAGAAAGTTCTCTTTTTTCTTTCTCAAATTAAAATGGTTTGCTTATTGTTATACGGCAATATATATTTTTTTGTTTCCCGAGAATGCTGCCCCCATGTTTGCATCCTGGGCTTAAACATTGTAGACCCCAACAAGCATTAAAAGCCAGAAGCAGAAGACTTGGAGAACACATAAACATGGGCGATGACAGGTTTTGCAGCAGTTGGAAGCTGGGGAATAGATAATTACATCATTGTCTCTCATTCTGTTCCCATGCGGACTTGCTTAAATGTCATTTCCACTGCAGGGTCTCACTCTTGCCTTCCTCAGAAACCTTATTCAACCTGTACTCAGACATCATGAGAGCCGCCCCACAGCCCCGCTGTGCACCCCATGGGGCATTCCTCTTCGGGCAGCTCGGGTCCTTGACCTGGCTATTGTTGTTTGTGATACTTCCCGGCAAAGTTCCTCAATCAATACAGCATCAGCCCCAGCGGCTCCTGGGAATGGAAGCCCGCAGCAGCGTACTTAATCTTGGAGCCAGCCTGTGCTCTCTGCTCAGCTGCTAAACTGGGTAGTTGGCCTACTTGATGTGGCATTATTGCTTCTGAGGTCAGGTGTGAGCGGCGCGCCGAGGGCTGATGAATGGCTTTTGGGGAGGAAGCGCCTCACCCGCCCACCAAGAGACATTTAATAATGATAGACCATAACTGCGCTCGCACAAAAATCTGTGTGGCTTGTTTCTGCATCTTCGGGGCTGGAGGTGTGGAAGGATTGGCATTATTATGGAAGGAAGCTTTGAAAGTGGTGTTTTGGGGTTTCCACACAGAAAGGACAGGGGAGAAGCTGGAGGGACTGCCGTGGTATTTTCAACAATAGTGAATCAAGTTTTCTCTTCCTTCTCGGAGAAGGCAGCTACTGTAGGCTTGGTCCAGCCTTTGTTTTAGCATGACTTGGAGACAGTGTGGGGAAAAAACCAAACAGGAAATTACTTAAATTGTATTAATTAAAATGGATCCTTAATAGTATGTTCATCATGGAGGGAGTAATTATTTCAGAATGAGAAGCACAGATTTCTCAGTGTAACACCCACTAATAGGAAGGAGAAATTCATATCTAAATAATAATTGTGCATAACACTGAGCCCTCACCCCCTATTGTTTAGAATGTAACACTATGAAGCCTGAATCATTCTAAAAATGGTTGTCCTGTAAGAGGTTTCAGTGCCTTATTTATCTAGCTATTCCCTGTTCCGTGCGATCCTTTTTTTAGTGATCAGACAAAGAAAAAAAATAAAAATGCTTGGATTGACCTAAATATTCTGTCTGTTATAAATAAAGGCAGGTTTCTCTATATTTATTTAAATAGACCACAAAATATTGTCAAGAAAATCATCAAAAGTGTAAATGTTGGGTTCAGACAGAATCTCCACAGAATCGGAGGGCTTCATTAAATATTTGATTACACAACAGCTATCTAATGAATAAGAGAGTGATGACTGGCTTTTCAGAGGTGTGACAAGCTTAATGAGTCTTTGGACTGTGCATTTTGGGAAGGGCTGTGGATAATAGTTGCGTGCTCTGGGCAGAGATCTTGATTTATTCATCTTCTATCCCAGGACAGAGTCTCCTGTAAAGCAGGTGTGCTGTAAGCTTGGATACTGAATGGAATGAAATAGAAATGAAATGAAGTAGAGGATGGTTTGGAGGCACACCTTCTGGGGGAAAGACAATTGATACTCTTCTAATTCTGCAAGCTTATCTTTTTTCTCTCTCCCTGATGGTAAGGATGGAGCTATACTGATGATCTTAAACTACTGATGTTTGGTCTGAAGGCTGCAAAACAATTTTTTCAGATATTTAAGTTAATTTCAACTCACCTTTATGATTGTAGATGATCACTTGGCAAGCAGCTCTCACAAAGGTACAAAGAAAATTTAGCTTTCCCATTTTTTTATGAAGAGTGCAATCTTTTTTATGCACTCCAAACCTTATGACCAGGATACAGTGGGTGCAGGGATCATCTAAGTCCAAACTCTTAAATTCAATCCCAAGCAACAATTTCAATAGATGGTTTACATATTGTACCTTTTCTGGTTTTCTGTTCTTCTTCCCGTGCTTCTCTGGTACAGTTTTGTGGGTGTCTGGAGAGAAGATTTTACCTAACCTCTGGTGGTGGGGAGGAAGGGGTCTTGCGATGACAGGCTTAGGTCATTGTTCTGTCCTCTAGTTCCTGAGACATGGCTATCCCAAGTCTCTGGGGGCCCTGCTGGCATAGATGCTGACTTCTGTGGCTGATGAACTTGTGGTCTGTTTGCTTGGCTCCATCTCTGTCTGGTGAGTTGGGTGCACCTCAATCTTGTAAGTTCTGTGCATGCCCTGAAGTCTGGCTGCTGCCCCCATTTGTTCCTAGCCTCGGAAGGCTGTCCTACATACTGGGACTTCAGGGCTCTTCTGCTTCCAATGTGGTGGCCCCTCAGGGAGGATCCATGTCTTGGTGCATGCCCTCTTGTGTTGTGGGACTCATCGTGTGAGGCTCTTCCGCACAGCTGGCAGCTGGGAAGGACTCAGGTGTTCCCTTTGCTTGGCCTTGCTAGAGCTCCTGTTTGTGGAGAAGGCATCCTGTGAGGTGGTCTTCTTCCCCATCCTCACATGGGTAGTGGAGAAAGCCTCTGCTTTTGGCTTCCCTAGACCTGTCGAACACACTTCTTCTCTGGACTTGGGCTCAGAATGGGAAAGACAGAGGATATGTGTCTCCTTCTTCCCCCTAGGAGGCCCTCAAGGTCTGAAAGATGAAGGTTCTTTGCTTCCTATCCCAGGCATGGGACTTCTCTTCTGTCAGCCTGTCTTCCTCCTTCATAGGATGTCATGCCCTGAGTTTCCCAGAGCCTATACTCAAGAAGCCAGGGGTGAGACTACCACGTGAGGGAGGACAGAAGCCCAAACTTAATCATTTTTGAAATATTATCCCCCTTATATTTCTCTTCATTTCACTTCTCTTCTCTTCCATTATAGTACTTTTTCTCTACACCTCAGTAAAACACAGCCCAGTCAATGTTTGAACCCAAGCTTCCGGTTCCTTATAAAGTTTGGCCTCCATGAGGGGTAGCGGTTTGAATGACAACTCCCCAAAAGATATGTTGCATCCTGGAAACTCTGAGTATAATCTTATTTGGAAAAAGGAACTGTGTAGCTCTAATGAAGCTAAAGAGGTCAAGATAAGATCATTCTGGATTATCCAGGTGGACAGAGCAGAGAAAACATAGAGAAGGCAGGGCCATGGGAGGACAGAGGCTCAATTAGAATGAGCGACCACAAGCCAAAGACTGTCCTTAGCTGCCAGAAGCTAGAAAAGGCAAGAAATGAGTCTCCCCGAGAGCCTCTGGGAAGCAACACCTTGATCTCGGGCTTCTGTGAGAGAAAAATTCCTCTTGTGTTAAGCCACCCAGTTAATGGTAGTTTGTCTCAGCAGCCATAGGAAACTTGCATAAGGTTGTGTCAGATTCATTTCCCCAACCAGACTCCTTTGATTCTGGCTTCGGTGAGTATTCAGTAAGCAGTAAAGACCATGTGACTGGTTTCTGTGCAGTATTTCTCAGTTGTTTTCCAATGCTGGTTATCTTTATTCGATACTTCATTTAATTTTCATTTTTACTGAGCACCTGCTAGCCGAACACTATGCTGCGTGTGCTGGGAACCAAGGATAACTAAGACCTGGTCCTTTCCCTTCAGGGAAATAGAAGCCCATGTCTGTTAGCACAAGAACATAGTAATGTATCTTTTGATTTTACTCTGGAGCTGGGATTCCAAATCGACCTCTTTTTATGCCTCTCTCCCTAGATCTCCAAAAGAATAGTTTCTGTATGAAGTTGAACCAAGGAATTTCAATGATTTTCATGCCAGCCCAGTTTTCAGTCTTTCTTCCCAGGATTGTCAAATTAGTTCCTGTTTTCTGACACAGACTCCCCAGAATAACAATAATAAGGATAAATATCTCTAGATAATAAGATAACCTGGGAATTAAAGCATGTACCAGAATTCATTTTGCAGTGGTTAGGCTGTGTTAACTGGACTAGACCAGATAAGAAGTACTAATCAGTGTACACATATGCAGATTAGAGGGGACATGGGGACTATTCCGTGGGAACCTTCAGAGATCACCAAGATCATTATGTTCCAACACAGATTCGGTTTCCTTAGCCACATCTTCAATTTATTGAGGGCACGGTGAGGGCTGGGTTTACATGATCAACGATACCCTATTGGATCTCCAGGGTACACTTGGGATCATAAGACAAGAATTATGGGCATGAGTATTAGGAGCTCTATATTAACAAAAGAGAAGAAAGTCAAAAAAGCTAAAGACCTAGAAGACCTAGAAGTATGCCAGTGATTCTATAGATATTTTTAAAGATAGCCAGAAGCTGAGAATCTAGAACTAAGTCATTGATTCAGGCTTCCCACTCTTGCTTCCAAGAGAGGAAAGATGACATAGAAAAGTAAGCTTTGGAATAAAGTAGATCTGGTTTTTAAATCAGGTCTCTGACATTGCCTAGCATAAAATTTGGGGCCAGTGGCCTTTCTGCCTCCGTTTCCTCACCTGAAAAATTGAGAACCTATTACATGCCTTCCAGACTTATTAAAAGATTAAAACTCACATTTGTAAAATGCCTCACACAGAGCCTCTCACTTAGTGGTCAGTTAATGAATGAAAACTGTTATTATTTTCCTTTTATTCCTGTTCATCATTTTAGCTGAAGCAGCAGGGAATGAGAAATGTCAGAGGAACATCTTACTGGCACAGAGAGTAACGGCCTGTGGAGGAGTACACTCTTGAAAGATAAAGAGGATAGCAAGGAGAGACAAGAGCCATTCAGTCAAGAGGTAGTGGAGAGGTGAATGGCCTGGTCTGGGAGTTGGGGCAGCTGTGGTTTAGCCCAGCTTCTGCTGCTGAGCTGCTGGGTGACCTGTGAGGGAGAGAAGGAACCCCCTGTGTCTTAGTTTCCTCCCCAGTGAAGTGTAGAATTTGAACTTAATTAATATTCTCAAATGCCTGTCTGGGAACTAATGCTAGTCCATAACTAAGTTCTCACCAATATGCATGGAACTAAGACAGAAAAAAAAATGGACACTCTCAGTAGTTTTTCATAACACTAAATGGATTACTTTCAGAGGATTGCCTTTAATATGAAATTATGTCTGCCCTGACTTTTTGATGTTATAGTGGCCTTTCTTTTGAGAAACATGGTGATAGTAGATGGCAACTACATCTTGGCAAAATATAAAAAACGGGCAACCTCATAAGTCCCCCAAAGTTACTGGTGTGTGTGTGCATGTGCTGTTTGTTTGTTTGTTTTTAACTTACTGGACCATGAAATCCCCAGACCTGGGAGCCACTGAGCTAGATGATCTCCAGTGCCTCTTAGCTGTAAAACCTCTGGCCCTACCAGGTATCACTAATGATATTTTTCTCTTGGGTTGCTTGCTGGAATGAGAACTTGATCCAAAACAACTGAGAGGAGGGCTCGTGAGCAATTCAGGCAGTAATGATTTGAGAAGGGAGTGTGTCTGACAAGGGCCATGGTGGTTAGTAGGCAGTGGGATGGGCCATGCAAAGACAGAGGTCCTAAGATCCAAGAGCCAGGAGTGTCTATTGTGGTTGAAACACCATTTGGAGGTAGAGAGAAATTGAGATCATCTAATTCAACGGTTCCCTAGTCTGGAGGTTTTTTTGTTTTTTTGTTTTTTTGGGTTGTTGTTGTTGTTGTTTTTCAATAAATTAAAAGAAAAACAGAAGCCAAAGAAATGTGAGCAGTTATGTTTGCCCTTTTTAAAGCGGTTTTTGCCAAGATGCTATTGTCAATCTCCTATCACCATTATACCTTAAAAGAAAGGGCATTATAACACCGGGACATGACTTGAGAGTAAAAGACAATCCTTTAAATGTAATCAGGTTAGTGATGTGAAAACCTGGAGCTAATGGAAGGAACCCAATCTAGTCCAGAACCAGCATGGTATCCAGATCGTATGTGGACAGGTGATGAAGGAGGGTCCAGCCAGAAAGAGGGATGCTGGCTTCTAGGCCAGTTCGCGAGCGGAGGGCAGGCATCTCAGAGCAGGCAGTAGGGGCTGTGTCAGCAGGTAGGCCTTAAGTCAGCATCAGGGTGTTTGGCAGCTGGAAGTGATCTTTTCATTAAGAATGGGGTTCAGGGCCTCACCTCTAGTCCTGGAGAGGGACCGATGGATGGATGGTTGAATAGATGGCTAGGAAGAATGAGGCAGGGTGTCCCTGCAGGAGAACTTTGGGTAGAAACCTGCTCATCAGGCAAATACACTAGGCAGAGAGATATAAGACCCAAGAACCAGTTATTCAAACTGGGAGACAAGGTGAAATTACAGGGCAGAACTGGAATACAAGATTCAGGTGGAGCTGAGTTTACCAACTAGGGCTGCTTACTCTGGGGGTCTCAGATCGGCTCAGCATATGTAAACTATCACTACCCATGTTCCATCCCAGATTCTGATATAATTCTTATGGGGTTGGTCCTAGGCTTGGGCCTTTTTTTTAGAAGCTTCCTCAGGGGACATGCAGCAAGGGTGGGGAGCCCCTGGGTGATTCACAGCCTCTGTGGGGAAGACAGGATCTAAGGAGTCTTGATAGGAGAGGACTGAGATGTGGTTGGGCCCACAGGTAGTCCCAACAGTGAGGGAAGTAACATAAAGAAGAGAGGTGCCGAGCACATATGCAGGCAGTGCTCCATGGCTGTCTGGACAGGAGCTCAGGGAAAAACTAGTTTGCTGAAAAATTCAGAGCTCTTTGCTATTCACTGGTATAAGCTAACACCCCCGTTGGGGAGCACTGGCTTAGCAAATACAGCTTTGTGTGTGTTAATTGCTTCAGTAGATGTAAGAAGCATGACAGGTATTCACTCAAGCAGAAAGATCAGAAATTTCTCAGATATCTTCCACTCATTTTATTCAAAATTGAAAGGATATTCTGCCGTCAGCTGGGACATTCTTCTCTGCACAGGAAACACAAAACCTTCATCACCTGCCTGGTGGTCTCAAGCTGGAAACCCGAAGAAAGGGGCATAGCACTGCTCATTTCTACTGTTTGAAGTCCAATGTTAAATTCTGTTTAGAAACCAAAGCAGTAAAAAAGGTTGGATGGCCTTCCCCCCAGCCCCCACCCTTTGGTAATTTACTAGGCAAAAGAAAATACCCATTAGAAGAGCTTGAGAAGCTTTTGGTGGGATACCTACAATATCGAATAATAAAAATAACAATAGTAGCCAACATTTACTAAGGGCTCACTGTCTTAGTCTGCTTAGCCTGTGATAACCAAATACCACAGACTGGTTGATTGCGCTAACAACAGAAATGTATTGTTCATAGTTCTGGAGGGTAGAAAAGTCCAAGATCATGCCAGCCCACTTGGTTTCTGGTGAGAGCTGGCATATAAGTGGCTGCCTTCACACTGCCCTTGTATGGGGGAAGGGGAGAGGAGAGAGAGAGGGAGAGCGAGAGGGAGAGAGAGAGAGAGAGAGAGAGAGAGAGAGAGAGAGAGATAACTCAGAAGTCTCTTGTGTCTGTTCTTAAAAGGACATTAATCCCATCACATCAGCCATGCCCACGACTCCCCCTCCAGCCCCTCAGCTTGACCTCATTTAACCTATTGCTCCTCAGCCTTTTGGCTAAGATCAAGTACAGTTTGACCTCATTTAACGTTAACTCCTTATAGGCTCTGTCTCCAAGTACAGTCACAATAGGGATTAGGGCTTTAACATAGGAGTTTGGTCAGGCAGGGGGGGACATAGTTTAGTCCATGGTCCTTACTACATGCCAGCATTGTTTTGAGAACTTTGTACATGTTATATAATTTAATTCTCACGGTCCTGAGAAAGATACTCTAGTCATCCCCATTTTATAGGAAAGGAAACTGATGCTCAGATAAGTTAAGAAATCTACCCAAGGTCACATGACTTAACTAATCTCTTTGAAATATGAATTATACCAAGACTGAAGAGCCAGAAGCACTATTAATACATCTCCTGATTCTTATAGAATAAGTCCTCTTGGTTATGCCAAGCTCCCCAAGTACTCTATACAGCTAATGAGCTCTGACACCCATGATTAGGAGAGCTACATTGGAAATACATAGTACTTACATTCTACCTCTTTGCAGTGAACCTAAAGTTAAATTCAAATGCACACTCTCATGCTTATTTGTAATACCATTAGGTCAATATTACTTCCTTTATGAATTAAACCAATATTTTTAAGAACCTACACTTACTATCAGGCACTCGGAACTTTTTCTCTTCTCAAAGAATTTAAGTGAGGAAGCCAGACATATTTATAAATAATTACAATACAAAGTAAAGACTCTGTCAACAGATGTTGTCCTGGAGCTAGGAAAGGGATGGGAGAGACCACAGGTCGCAAAGACCATCAGAGACAAGACGATACTCAGCTGGAGTCTTGAAGAATGGATGCCAGTTGCCCTGCGATCCTGGCAGGAAGGGCCTTCCAGGCATGCACAAAGAGGAGCAGGCTAGGGAGCAATGGCAGATAGAACTGAAACTCCTATTTAGGAAAGAGCCAAATCCCAAACTGTGCAGTATTTTCTCTATATTTCTCAGAAATGCTCCTGCTGGAGCTGTTGGCAAGCTGTGTAGGACTTCAAGTCTCAGAACAACATGACTAGATTTGTGTTTCTGAGGGACGGTAACAAGGACACCAGAGAACTGAACCACCAAATTGAATACACAGGGGGCATTGCTCTAGATGTTGTCAGAGATTCTGGGAGCCTGAACTGAAGAACCAAGTGTGGAGTCAGATTAGCTCGGGTGGTCTTGATATGTATGACCAATATTTAGGTAGTAAATCCCGTAGAACTCAGTGCCATTAAATAAAAACTGAACTTGTTTCCTGATCTGATTATACATAAATATAACTTCTTGAAAAACATGAAGTGATTTGTTTCCTTATTAGCTTATGATACTCTTTAGCTACTCTTGGCAATCAAAAACTATATGATTATAGTTTGCTATTCACATGTATAGAGTCCTCCCAACTGCCAATGACCCTAACTGCTATATTGTTGAATAGTTTACATTCTACTATACTTGAGACCCCTTTTTGTATTTCTTCAGTCCTTTCTTCATTCTGTTGCTGTGGAAAGTGATAGGCCAGAGGGGAAGAGGTCCACAACCAGAGTTCTCCTCAACTCTGCCAACACCGGTCTATCTTCATCAGCTCCCTATTCCTCACCTCCCAGACTTCTCTAGCAGCTTCTAGGAACATTCCCTCCTTTACTTTTCTGAACTTGGGATTAATAGTTCTCTTAACTACTTAATTTGGCTGAGATAACACTGGAAATGTTTTAAAGGAACTTTACATGGGACACATTTTTTATCATATGTCAATGAAAAAATAGCTCCTCTAAATATCCTTATGCATGCCATAGCTTCCAGAATTTTATATCAAAGTACCTTGGCTTCTGGAAGAATTGCTATGCCACATACTTCTTAAAAGGCAAACAGCCTTACTTTTTGCTCCGGTTACCAGGAAGCTCAAAGTCAAATTGTGTACTCAGCTGTCACAAATGTTAGAGCTTACTCTGGTTTCCTCCACCTCCATTCTTTCTTTGCTTCAGGCCTTTTATTTTTTCTTTTAAAGCTTATAGCACATCATCTCAAATCTTTTCAGAGAAGTGAGCCATAAGTAAATTCTCATTAATAAATTCTCATCAGCTGAGCTTGAGGTGCATATAGATTTGCCTGGGTTAAGTTCTTTGGTGTCAGTTCCTTGCCCTCCTGTCTGATTCAGTCAGAGGTAAATGCCAACATTACATCTGCCTTATGGCCCAGTCACTGGAAAAGTCTGAAGATGTGTGGACTCTGGGGCCGAAAGTTGACCATTGCCAGGACAAGCAGGTCTTCAGAGTGGACAAGCCTCTCCCCGTTGACCTCTCCTCAGTGATTTTCCCATGTCAGAGCTACAACACTAGTTCACATCCTAACTCGCACTTCTGTCCCAGGAGGTCTCTCTAGTTCTTTGCTTGTCTTTTAGAGCAGAAGTTATTGGTTTGTTCTGGCCCAAGACATCTTCAAACCTCTTCCAGTCAGGTCAACTAGACCTTGTACTTCCCCCAGTAAGTGTTCTTACTAATAAGAGTTACAGGAGGGTCAAGATGGCGGAAGGCCAGGTGACCGCATTTCAGGGAGTTCCCTGAAGAGAGCTGAATTCCAACAAAAAAACCACTACAAGACCACCGTGAACACCCATGAAACCAGCCTGAAATGTGATATTTCCCACTTCTGGACCGCCACGAGAGACAAAGAACATCGGCAAAAAGGTAGAAACAAATTGGA